>UXGC01000867.1:0-48194 GCA_900480045.1 Eurytoma adleriae
TGGGTTCCATTAGTTTCCATTGGGTTCCATTGGATTCCATTGGGTTCCATTGGGTTCCATTGGGTTATTGGGTTATTTGGTTATTGGGTTCCATTGGGTGATTGGGTTATTGGTTTATTGGATTCCATTGGGTTCCATTGGGTTCCATTGGGTTATTGGGTTATTGAGTGCATTGGATGGCATTGGATTGCATTGGGTTATTGGGTTATTGGTTTATTGGGTTCCATTGGGTTCCATTGGGTTCCATTGGGTTCCATTGGTTTATTGGGTTATTGGATTATTGGGTTATTGGGTTATTGGGTTATTAGGTTATTGGGTTATTAGGTTATTGAGTTATTGGGTTCCATTGAGTTCCATTAGGTTCCATTGGATTCCATTAGGTTCCGTTGGGTTCCATTAGATTCCATTAGATTCCATTAGGTTCCATTAGGTTCCATTAGGTTCCATTGGGTTCCATTGGGTTCCATTAGGTCCCATTGGGTTCCATTGGATTCCATTAGGTTCCATTGGATTCCATTGGGTTCCATTACGTTCCATTGGGTTCAATTGGGTTATTGGGTTATTGGGTTCCATTGGATTCCATTGCTATGGAAAAGACGTAGTCCCACGTATTTTTTCCCGCTCTTTCGAATGGTGCATATTAGAAGTCGATCAAATGAACAGGGAAGAACCTAACGTGGCATTCTTAGGATTCAAAAAGTGCAATGTTGGAATTGGGCTTCGGGACCTATTCCAATCGATTCAGCGCGCGAAAATAGCTGTAGAAAACAATTTTGGGACGTTTCCATGAAAATCGGATTTTCGAGTTTCCGGTCCCCGGGCCCTCCTCAGACCTCGCCGACATTATCGGACCCCAGATGGCCAAATTTGCTATGTTAAAAACGTATTCCCACGTATTTTTTCCCACTCTTTCGAATCGCGCATATTAGAAGTCGATCAAATGATCAGGGAAGAACCTAACGTGGCATTCTTAGGAACCAAAAAGTGCAATGTTGGAATTGGGCTTCGGGACCTATTCCAATCGATTCAGCTGGCGAAAATAGCTCTTGAAAATAATTTTGGGACGTTTTCATGAAAATCGAATTTTATACCGTCCGCCTAGGTATTTTTACATGGAATTTTGTAAGTATGCCTATAGCTTGGCCTACTTACGCGTAGGCCAAGCTATTGGGTTATTGGGTCAGCTGGACCCATTGGGTTATTGGGTTATTGGGTTGCATTGGGTTATTGGGTGCATTGGATGGCATTGGATTGCATTGGGTTGTTGCGTTGCATTGGGTTATGGGTTATTGGGTTCCATTGGGTTCCATTGGGTTGCATTGGGTTGCATTGGGTTGCATTGGGTTCCATTAGGTTCTATTGGGTTGCATTGGGTTGCATTGGGTTGCATTGGGTTCTATTGGGTTAGCTGGACCCATGGGGTTATTGCGTTAGCTGGGCCCATTAGGTTACTGGGTTCCATTGGATTGTTTGGTTAACTGGACGCATTGGGTTATTGGGTTATTGGGTTAGATGCGCCCATTGGGTTAGCTGAGCGCATTGGGTTAGATCGGCCCATAGGGTTAGCTACTCGCATTGGGTTAGATCGGCCCATTGGCTTAGATGGGCGCATTGGGTTAGCTGGGTGCATTAGGTTAGTTGCGCCCATTGGGTTATGTTAGATGCTAACCTAATGAAAAAATCCAGCTGCGCAACAATCGAACCGTTCAGATTAGGTTAGACGAGCATTCTTATTAGGTTCATTAGGTTAGCTGTGGTTCATCATTGGGTTAGATGTGCTAACCTAAGAATAAAGGCAGCTGCGTCGCAATCCAACTGTGCAGGTTAGATTAGGTGTTCCTCATTAGTTTAAATGTGCTATCCTATTAATAAAAAAGCACCAGCGCAACAATCCATCCGTGCACACTAGATTAGCCGGGCTTTCTCATTAGGTTAGGTGTGCCTCATTAAGTTAGATGTGCTAACCTAATAAATAAACGCAGCTGCGTCGCAATCCAACCGTGCACGTTAGGTTACCCAATGTCACGTATGGATACAAATATGACAAAAGAAGAACAAGCGATCGGTGGCTGCTGTTGTTCAGTGTCTAGTGTGTCAGATTTGCAAATCGGCGGACTCGGTTTAAGCCCATGTTCCGTCACTTTTTATTAATCCGTAACATCCGAGCACTCTCATTAGGTTATCAGGTTTTTGGGTTATCGGATTTTTGGGTTATAAGGTTATTAGCTTAGGGTTATTGGGTTATCCTGTATTAGGTTATTGAGTTATTGGCCTCATCAAATTTTTGGGTTAGGTTATTGGGTTAGAATTAGGATTATTGGGTTATTGGATTAGATTTTGGGTTATTGGGTTATCGGGTTATTGGGTTAATGTGATATTGGGTTATCCGGTGGTTGGGATATTAGGTTATTGAATGTTATTATTTGTGTTATTGGTTTAGTGGGTTATTGGGTTATTCGGTTAGGTTATTAGATTATCAGGTTGTTGAGTCATTAGGTTATTAGGTTACTGACTTACGACTAACCTACGACTTACACCGGATCAAAAATAATTACACCTTCAGTGTCGCTTACTTCGGAGCATCGAAGCCCGCCCCGGCGCCGCCTAAATCGCACGTCCAAGCAAAAGCGCAACTCCTAGTGGCAGAATTAAAAACTACTCCGGGTTTAGCAAAACTGAAAACAATAGGTTGTTGATTGGCTGCTTGAGATGCAGTAAAGGGGAATGGCTTCGCGGCTTCCTGGAAGTAGGCCCGCCCAATAGCCCATCCAGCGGTCCCTCTTGATGTATAGCGGTGGATCCTTCAAGCCTCTTGCTTCCAGGAAGGTCATGTAGCCCATCAGGCGGCCTCTTAATTGATGCCTGATCACTTGATCAAATTGATGATTATTACTTAGCCTTTAATTCCTAGAAACGTAACATTTAACGGCAGTAACTATAAATTATAATTATCGATTATTTAGGCAGTAGGCTTGCCATTAATTAATTTATTTATTCGTCAATTGCCTAATAATCATGAAACTATTTGATTCGTCAATTATTAACACTTATACGAATATCTATTAATTTAAATTTCCGCTAATTCGCTAATTTAATAATTGATAATTAGAAAACACCCACCCTAATATCTCCGCGTTACAATTCAGAATAAGCTTCAAGTCCTATTAAAAGAATTGTACAAACACCTTGCTTTCCCAATGCAGAATGACCTTAAAGGAATGTAGTTATATTATCAGGTCATAACAGTGTTAGTGCATTAGTGTCCTAGACTCTAAGAGTGTGAACAGACAGACAATCAGCGACACGTTGCATGGAATTATAAAAAATTGTTCAATTTATTCAATATTGAATTTATTAATTTTTATTTTTTACAGCTTATTTTAAAATGAGTAAAACATTTACTCTACTGTTTCTTGGATTTTTCTTATTTTTCCTCCACAATGTATCGTGTCAATATAGAACGAAAAGCGTAAGGATGCATTACGATATTTGCAGTAAATTCAGTTTAAATTATCATTACAGAGTTTATAGATAATACCAATATTCAAGTCCTATTTTTGTATTATCGAATTTTTCTTTCTTTTTCATATACTTTGTTAAATATAGTTGAGAATTATAACCTCTACCTATAGTATTTTTAATGTGTAAAAGCATTGACTTTGTTAACAGTTTTTTAACCACAAATCAAAATTTTAGAGCCAAAGTGCTTCGCTTGCGGATCGAGTGCAACAACTTACTGACATGGCCATAAAAAGACCTGTGATGAAATTTAATACAGCTAAATTTAAAGAATTTGTTAAAACTACACCTAGAAATTATTCTGTTATAGTCATGTTTACAGCTATGGCTCCACAAAGACAATGTCAAATTTGCAGGTTTATATACAATTTTAGTACTTTTTGTTCTTTTTTTTATTCTTTTAATTTACATTTTTATGAGAAACTTTTAATATTGCATATAAATCCAATTTTAGGCATGCCAATGATGAGTTTGTCATAGTAGCCAATTCATTTCGATATTCTCAGTCGTATTCAAACAAACTATTTTTTGCATTAGTTGACTTTGATGAAGGTTCAGAAGTTTTCCAAATGGTAAATAAAAATATTTGTAAACATGACTGTTAAATATGTTTTAACAAATTTCTTTCGTGTAGATGAAGTTGAATACTGCACCAGTTTATATGCATTTCCCAGCAAAGGGTAAACCAAAGGCAGCTGATACAATGGATATCCAAAGAGTTGGATTTGCTGCTGAAGCTATAGCAAAGTGGATTTCTGAACGGACTGACATTCAGGTATATTAGTAATGCTGTTTAGTGTTCTTAAAAAATATTCATTAACATTTTTTATTACAGATTCGAGTATTTAGACCACCAAGCTATTCTGGTACAGTGGCTGTTGTAATGCTTTTAATTTTGATTGGTGGCTTCTTATATCTTAGACGAAATAATTTAGACTTTATTTACAACAAAACTATTTGGGGACTTGGAGCTATGGTAATTATTTATTTATATACATATTTATACTTACATACATACATACATTTACATGGCCTATCTTCTGTACAATGTAAAGATCTAAAAATAGATTTTCAAGAAAATCTGAAAATGTTTCATCTGAAAGGATCTAAATACTGAACGAAAACTGAAAAACATGTTCAGATTATTTCACTCAATTTGAAATTCTCAATATTTTGCCTTTTAATTGAAATTTCAGCCAATATTAACTCTAAGAATGCTGCATAAGATTTAACTCATTGCATAATATAATATTAATAACTCCATCTTCTTTATAGTTAACAAATTCTGTTGAGTTAAATTATACGTAATATGCATATTGACTTATACACTCCATCTTTTATCGAAAACTCAAATAACAGAAATCATTTGAAAAAAATAGAACATATTAATTAACATTGCTTTATATTAACTAAAACTATTTATATAACAAAAAGGCCCAAATAATTCAATAAAATAAAAAAGATTTGAGCCACATATATGTGCTATATGCTGTATAGCTTTTTATCATTCAGTAGATATTAATAGTTTTTTGTACTTATTTAAGAAACAATATGAAATCACTTAATCTCATGCAAGCTATTAATATTCGCTGAATGAAAAGTAAATATAGCTCAAAACTTTTTCATTTTGTTAAAATTGTTGTCTTATTTGTTATATAAATATTTGTATTGAATGTAAAGCAACGGTAATTAATATGCTGCAACTTTTTTCAGATGATTCCTGATGTTTGAGTCTGTCAAACTAGAGGTTCACCTGTAATCTTAAAAAAACACAATGCAAAGTATCCAAAAGATTGGAATTTATGAAGGTGTGACACTATCCTAATCAGACTTTAATACTTATCCACTTGGAGCTTATAAATTTTAAAGATAATTTATTTTTATACTTCTCGATTACAAAGTGCCTACATATATTTATATTTTATTTACAATTTATTATTACTCTGATAGTTTTTCACTCTTACAATGATTTCTGGTCAAATGTGGAATCATATTAGAAGTCCTCCATTTATATACAAATCACCAAATGGTAATGTTGTTTATGTCCACGGATCTTCACAAGGTCAATTTGTCTTAGAAACATATATTGTCATGGTTTTAAGTATCCTTTTAAAAATTTTAAATTTCATTTGAAAATCACTCATTTTCATGGAAATTCAAGATTGGTAATCAATTTTAAAGAGTACAATTACTGTAATTATTAATAGTTGTACAATGTTTCTATAGTTGGTATACTATCCTTATCAAGCACTAGAAATATTGTTAAATCAAACATTGTCACAATGTTAGATTTAACAATATTTCTAGTGCTTGATAGGGATAATAAATTATTAATAATTACATCAATTGTACTCATTTAAATCAATTACCAAAAGAAATCTTTTAAAAATTATTTAATACTTGCATAGTTTAAATTTTAAGAAAATTTTTCTTAACAATAAATAAAGATGGAGCAGTTGTATTGGGTATGATTCTTATGACTGAAGCAGTTTCTCGTAAGGGTGATGTAAAAAAGCGCAGGATATTTACTATAATTGGATTAGCTTTGGTTGCTATTTTCTTCAGCCTACTTCTTTCGATATTTAGAAACAAAGCTCAAGGCTATCCATATAGGTAAGTTGAAAATAAGTAATCGAAAAACTTTAATTCATAAATTAGATTAATGTAATATTTTAAATTAAGGTTTATTTTTTTTAAATTTCAATTATGTATCTTTTTAAGTGGAAACAATTTTGAATGAATTAATAAACTTATGAATACAGTCTAAACTTATGAATATGCAGAATAGAAATTTAAAAAATGTAAAAATAACAATACTTTTATTTAATAATTAATATTAATTGTTACTATTTTATTAATTTTATGAAAAACCCTTTTAGCCTTCTATTCAAATGAAAACGATGATTTCAAATTTAGATAATCAAATTGCATTTTAATTGTACCAAGACATTTGTGAAAATATTTATACCGTACTTAAAGTGATACAAGTTATTAAGTGGCAACTGAACTAAGTAAGTGCAAATCTATGGAATTTTAATATCATTGAAAACTAGAAGATTACAATCATGAATTATCATCATTTATAATAAAAATATATAAAATTAGTTAAGAATAGTAATGATAATAATCAATAGATAATTCAAAGCTATCATTCTGTGTTATATATATACACGAGGAAAATTCAATATTAAGACAAATTAATATTCTATCCATGATTTTTTATTACAATAATTTAATAACAGTATAAAAATATAAAACTTATTTAATGTTGACATTTAAAATAAAAATGGTATTATTATTTTTCGAGATTTTGGATAGTTTTTAAATGTCTTTAATGACCATTGATGAGATAAATATGCACATTCCATCTGTAAAGGGTACATGCAATTGTTAATTTTGTAAAAAAAAAAAAATTTATAAAATAAATATAATTTTAAAATATATAAACTTTGTATTACCTGATTAATGATAACCCAAAATGTTACATAATAAAATGTTGATGCATTTTTTAAAATAACAGTCAAGCACAAGTACAAAACAATTTCAGTTAGCTGTAATGGTGCAGAAACGAAATTAAAAAGTTCTCCTTCAGGAATTTTATATTTTTTGGTAACTACAATGCCTTTTTCATCTTTCCTAAGGTTAGCTAAAATGATGTTAGCTCTATATTGCAAATATGTTGATAAAAGAAACAAAATGGAACTTGCATAGTCAAGTGCTGTCAGTCTGTTCCAATTTAAATGAATTGTAGAATCTTGAAAAAAATGCTATGTAAATTTTGCATTCTTTTTACAGCTTTTTATAAAATTTGTATCTAAAGTACCTCGCATAATATCATAAGACTCTCCAATGATGCTTATGACAGCCCCTAAATAATGAAAAATACCAATAAAGTAAACTAAAATATTCATATATACATCACTGTAAACACTGATATAATGACTTTCATAAAATCGCTTCCAACAGTGTATTGTAAACAACATCATTGCAAGAATTACATTTTCCACTGGAACTAAACAATTAAAAATAATTATACAATTAGTAAAATAACATAAAATTGATAATGTAATAAAAAAATTGTAGCTTACCAAAAGTTTGTTGGGGTAATCCCAAGAAAAAGTTTAATACCGTAAGTACTATATCTGGTAATTTTATCATCAAGTAATATCGGTGAAAGAGTAAAATAAGAGTCATTGTACAGGTTGGAGCAGCAAAGACGTAAAAGTGTTTAAACCACCTTTTGATTCAAATGCTTAATAAAATTGAAAAAAAAAGATAAAAAATTAATCCAAAATATTTACCTCTTTGGAACTTCACATTTGTCCAGATATGCATCTTTAACATTGACACAGAATTTTCCATGTCTATAGAGTTTTGAGAAGGAGGGTGGGAGATAACTTTCGAAAAAATTTATCAGTATTCCGCCTAGTCCGGCACTGAGAGTATTAAATAAAAAGCCAATTTTTACCAGATTTAAACTCATTATTTTGTATCAATATTTTAATATTAAGAAATTGAGAACGCAGTAAAATGGAGCCCAGCTGTAATCTACAAATGATATGTTCTCGAAGAAAGTACGGTGAAGAAATAACCATCAAGTAACGGTACATATTAAACTGGCTTTTCTCTTGCGATTTGCGGCTAGTGGCGAGACTGTGGCCGACAATTCAACAACGACGCGGTAACAGTCAACACTGTAGTACACTGAAGGAGCCTATAAAGCCTATCTACATAGGTTACCGAACGCACACGCACAGTACAGTTCGGTACAACTCTGGAACGGCACGGAATTCAATGGTTGTTCAGAAAATTTTCAATCTCTGCTACAGGTTCATCACTAGTCTATGGCTACGTTTTATTTGAAATTTATAATTGTTATTTTTTTAACAGTTTTATTTTTTAAACCATATAATTTCGTTTTTCTATTTATTTATTTAATTTTTTTTTTATTTTGTTAAAACAAGAATTCTTAATAAAAGAATAATACATGAGTATTAGAGCGCACCCTTAGATGATGATGCTTAAGTTTATAACGACGCTACTGTGAATTCGATAACAGTTCTTTTAAATTCAGTAGTAGCTTTTTCAATATTTGTCAACGAATGTCGGGTGCTTGCCAAAACTGTGTCAACTGTTGTTTGTTTTACGTGCACTGATTATCGTTTCTTTGGCACTCATTGCCAAAACACATTTGACAATAGTTATATTTTATAAAAAGTAACTACTGCCTAATATTTTTTTTCTGTAGTAGGTAAACAGTAATGAACCAATGCAAATTTAAGACAATAATTAACAAAAATCATGAAACGCAATTTATTAAACGATTTCCAAATACTATATTTTACAGTACGTAATTTGTATAATAGTAATATTAACATAAGTGTAACCTACCGTCAAACGTTCAAAAATGATTCCTTAATTTTTTCGTATCTTAGAGAATCTTTAAATAAGTATTAAAAATCTTTTAGAGATCTTTAAAAGCACTTGTCTTAAAAAATATTAATTTTTTGTCTGAAAATTTCCGTTTTCGTCTTTTAATGATTTGTGTAGCTCATGGTTAGGGATTTGATTTGCAGAAGACAATAAATTTTAAATTATTTCAAAATAAAAACAAATAACACGGAAAGAGGAGTTTCATTATTTTTAGAGTTTGTAATACTGATATCTTATTTAAATGCAAATAAGTTGGAGCAATAGAGATAAAAGCCTCTCTAAATGTCCATCTTCTCTAATTTTGTTTGCTTTTTTGTAGAATCTCCAAGTTTTATGGACACTAAATTATTACCTATTAATGAATTATTTAAAAGTTTTAGAGAAAACAACTTTATAGGACCCAAGTGGGTCGAAGCAAAAAAATATTCGGCCCTGTACCATTTTGGCTTTCTTCATACTTTAGCAGAAGAATACCGTGCTGAAAATTTCAATAAAGTCTGTGACCCTAGCAGATAAGATTCTATTTTAAGTTGCGGACTTCTTAAAAATTTGTTTTGGTTTTGAAATAATTAAAGCATTATCGTTGCACGTAAATCAGGTTTCTACCATGTGTTTTACGTGGACAAAAGTTAATGTAAAATTTGACAAACGTTATGTTACCTTTTTTATTTTTTAATAATTTCCTTCGAAAGTTACATCTTTCAAATCAAAACAAGCTTTGGTTTTCATCAGTTAAAATTTTTTTCAAAAATAAATAAACGTAAATTAAAAATGGTTAGAAGCATTTATACATATTGTACGAACAAATTTTCTACTGACAAATTATAAAACATTAAAAAATAGAAATTATTAAAATGCATTTTTAACGAATTAAAATATTAAAATAATATATTCAAACGATACTATAGATTACACTCTTAGAACTATAGTAATCATAAAAATTAAATGTAGCTAATTTTTATCAGCAAGAGACTCCTTAAGAACATAATGGACAATCTACGCCAAGTCCAAACAATGGAATTGCTAACTTCTTTAGAATTTAATATAGTTAATTAACCAAATAACTTGATTAATAAAAATTTCTAATAATGTGAAAAAATAGCGAATTTAATAATGACTTTTCATAGGAATGTAAAATGTTTAAAACAACAGGTCTAGTCTTCAAGAGCTACAATTTTTATGCACAAATAATCAATTTCAGTAATAAAATGAAAAATTTCACGGATATATATTTCAGTCAGCCTCGCTTACATGCGATTGTAAGCCTATCCACTTATGTTCTTGTCATTTTTTTATATTTCTTCATTTTTAGAAAAATAAAAAAAATGTTATAAAAATATATGTATATTCTATTTTACGAAAGACATTTATCGCAGCTCAAAAGTTAAAAAAACTGGTGAAAACTTCAATTGAGTTACAAACTTTAAATGTAGCGTTTTTACCTTAAATCAAATAAATTCATGTTTACATGAAAGACTACTTGTCTTATTAATGAATGGCTATCCTAATTAAATTAGATGAAAGTGGAAAATAACAAGCAGAAACTACATTTCAGATCAAGTATGCTAAAACTGCATTTCTTCATCTGAAAAAGTGACCATTTATCGAAGAAGAGAAGAAAGTTTATAAACTGAATAAATCAGATCCATTCAAACGGATCCACTGCTATCACCTGGGAAGACCATCATATGTTCAGCACTGTACGAGGCAGTCGGAGAACTCCGAGCATCTAGAGAAGCGCGACTTGTCGAACTAAAACTGCTTGAGCTCAAGTCCTCGCAACTGGCCATTGATTGATTTCCTCCTGAAACACCTTTTTCATCAGTCAATTGCTTAATAGCTTCATAAACCATAAGTTAAAAATGTAGATAACAATATTTTTCTGTATTACTCTTTTTATTCTTTTATTTATTTATTTATTTTATTCAATGGCATAAGTCCTTTAATATAGAATACAATATTTAACAATAAAAGATGTATACAAAATACAATAGAAAATTTTCAAATCATTTGGTTCTAATTATTATTTACTATACACTTATATCATGCCGCGATCTCAATTTTCGTTTTATTTTATCTAATCATTCCATAAAAATTGTACGAGTGTTACAAAGTAACAATAATGATACAGTGCTAATATTTATATTCATAATTTCTATACCAAAAAACTCGAAAATGTAGCTCTGAAATATTCTCCGTATATTGGTGCGCAGATTAAAGCCTACAATTTCATTATTCAAATTCCTAATAAAAATTAAACATCCAAATTCTCCATTCAATGTTTAACTAAACTTGAGCATAAAATACTACAACTGAAATACGAGTGTCCTACTCAACCCCCCTTTTTAATCACCGAATTTTTTGAAAAGTGATATTGAAAAGAGGCCCTTTTCTATTCCAAGAAAGCAGCTGGGGAATGGAAAATTTCAAGTCATCCACTGATTTTGAGTTGCACAAGGGAAAACGTCTTTCTCTACTCTATTCTCTATATCTAAATTTATAAAAATCTCTTTTTTCGACCAAAATATTACATTTTATTATTGTCTCTTATTTTCTGTTATTTTCTGTTATTTTATGCCTGAATTCGGACTATTTAATAGAAAATAGCAGAAAATAACAGAGAATAACAGAGAATAACAGAAAATATAAGAAAATAACGGAAGTTAACAAAGAATAACAAAATAATTTATTTTGATTAAATATTTCTTAAATATTTATTGAATGACAATTAATTTTAAAGCAACTTCGATAGTAAAGCCTAAGCTGCATTATATTGAGGACGCATGAACCCATAAATATACCTATATCACAACTTTATCGCGTTTGGTAATTTACATATGTCAATGAGAAAAGGGCTCTTATATATCAACTAACTACGTAACCAGTAACTTGCGGAGAGTGTTTATGTCACCTATTTAACGACTATGGAAACTGTACTTGTAAAAATTTTTTGTTATTCTGTTACTTTGTGTTATTTTCTGTTAAATAGTCCAAATTCAGACAAAAAATAACAGAAAATATCGGAAAATAACGGAAAATAACGGAAAATAACGGAAAATAACGGAGAATAACAAAGAATAAAAAAATGACAAGAAATAAATTTTTTTTTTTCGCCAAGGATTCCATACAATTCAAGACTAACTAATTTGGATCACATGTACATTATGTGTAGTCTTTAAAGAATGTATTAATAATGCATTAATATAATTATGCGTTAAAAAAATTGAATTCACAAAACAAACTGCAATTGTCGATAATTTCGAGCATAATATATACTTCTAGAGGTGTCCAAAGGCACTCTACTACCAAGTAGAGAGCGCGGCCCGCCAATCACCGTACAGGGCGAGAGATATTATAGCATCTATAGCAATAATCATGCTATCTCTTTCTTAGACCGGTAACGGGCGCCTCTAGCAGTATATCCTCCAAGGTCGGTAACCGTGTATAAAAAAAATAATACATCCGCTAATTAATACAAAGTCACTCTTTAAAGGGATGTAAAACCATGATTAGGGATCTACCATACCGATTTTGACACATTCCTCATTTCATCATAACTTGTGATTATATCACATAACAAAAATGTCAATCATGGGATAATCAAATGAATTTCACGTTATGCCCATATCATTATCACATAAGACAATCATGCCAAATTTTCGTCTAATTATCATGCGATCTTCTAATTCACTATGAAAAAGTTAAAATTGTTGCAAAAAATTATTTGTAGAATTTTTAAAACAATGTATGCCAAGAGTAATAAATTCCCCTTATACCTTATACTTTTACCATATTTTGAAAGCGCAATTGATAAAGAATTCTTCAATGAATGGCATTACCTTCATGGAAAAACTCAGACACTATCTCAATATTTTACACATGTTTTGTTAACTTTATTCATAAAAAAACGTAAAAAAAGACAGATTTTGGTAAATTTTGAAATATAATATAAACTATAGATGTCTTTTGCCGTGACAAGTTGGACATTTCTACACGCTGCGGAAATTGATGAAATCCATGCGACGGTTTTCGCTTGAGGCTAAACGAGAGCGAAAAGTCGCGTGAGCTGAATAATGACGCACCAGTTTCGAACAATATGTTTTATAGCACGAGGGCGGAAAATTGCCATTAAAGTTAATATTTTGAAATTATAATGCTGTTTCCTGAATTTCTTACGAAACTTATAAAAAATCTCTTTCCGACCAAAATATTACATGAGATTTATATCATTTTTCAACTACATTGGCGTGACAATTCTGTGTCTTCCCTTAAACACCAGAAATGTATTTTTGCCTTTACCGACTTGTTAAGTTTACTAATTTTTAACAGTACGATTATCTACAAAAATACAGTTATATACAAATACAGAAAAAGTTCCAAACGAGATGTAGTAATATTATTTAAATTTCAAATTCGTTTGTTGATTTAAATCTCAATTTTTTCTTCCTACTTATGGAAATTACGGTGAAATATACGTCGACTGTAAACTTAAAAACTGACTTCTAAAGTATACCAAACTAAAAAAGATAAAAGAATTGAAAAAAATACTAAAGTACAAAAAGTACTGTTTTTAATCAAACGACTAGATTGAGAAGTTTATTCCCGAGAGAAAAAAATGATGACAACAAAGAAGTTTACAATATCAATTTTACAGTGTAAAGATCCTTTTATACCTACAATATAGATTTATAAGTACTATACTGAGATCATCATTGAGTCCATTGATTTTTAAATTGTACAAAGAAAACAAAACATAAAAAAAGCGTTCAAACTATTCGCATTTTTTTGCTAATTATTAATTGTAACATGTACCTGATCGCAATGAGCTTTCAGCAGAATAAGCATTGCAATATGAATTTAATTAGTATATAGGCAATGGATACTTAAACGATAAAAAGAAGCAAATACTACATTGACATAAAGCGATAGAGTATTTAATAATTACTGTATTTATAAAACATTAAATTTTATGACGATAAAGTGCATAAAAAAATATATTAATTTTTGTCTCAGTGTGCTCTAGTGTCTACAACATTCGAGAGGAGTGTATTAGCTTAAATCTCATTAAGAGCTTCAAACAGTTCTATTTTTTTACCGCCATTCGGATTTTCTATAAATCTTCCAATTGAACACCTGATGGCCTATAATTGTATAAAATTTTAGCTTCTATTTTATAAAAACAAGTGATTATCACGTGATTACAGAATCGTTACTAAATTATGATAAATAACAAAATCTCATCGACATTGAATAATTCTCCTCTTTTTCCAATTACTAAATCGCATCTATAACATTTACTTTACAGCTTATGAGGTATTTACAATTATAAAAATAATACCGATATAGGTAATCGACATAAATGGTGTAGCTTAGCCATAAATTTTCTTTTGCTCACGAAAATTGAGAAAAATGGAAAAAATCAATATTTTGTGATTTGCGAAGATACGAAAATAAAAAATATGTTTACAATGAATTATAAATAATGAAAATTGTTCGCTAAAAGATTTAAAATAAATTGTCCGATGCTTAGTCGATTAAGTCCCGTAAGACTGAAAGCATAACTTGTACAGTTGGCTCGATTCTTCTCCTGCTAGTCGACTCCCGTTACCTGCATAAAGAGGATATACAGGGCGAGACTAGCCCCGGGTACGTCGACACAGTCCTCTACTCATCTGCGCTTTTTCTTTTTTGATCGATTTGTCTTTTTTGCTGGAATCTGAGCTGACATAGGTGTCAATGAGCTACTGTTACCAGATGCAATCTTTTCTGTCAGAGTTGCATTAAGCGGTTCTCTTTGGATACCATTGCCACTCTCCTCCTCGATGTCCATTGGTACTGCTGCAACACCCACGTTTACTTCGCCCAAGGAGCAGGAGCGATCAATAAGCGTTGGCTCCTCCTGATCAGAGTCGCCTTTCTTTTCACTTTGCTTTTCTTCCCTCCTTTCTTCCAGCTCCTCCTCATTGCTAATAACTTCAATGGAACTTGATTTTTTTAAAGCTGAACTCACCATTTGCACTTTAATCTTCTCACATTTAGTCACGGATATATTTTCCTTGTCAGCTTCTTCTTCTTGTTCTTCTTGTTCTTCTTGTTCTTCCTCTCCCCTGTTTTCGTTCTTTCCATTTTTCAGTACTCCCTTCAATTTAGGTTCATCTGAACAAACTATACTCGGGCGCGCTACGACTGAGCTCCATGAGCCAACTGCTTGGGCAGCCAGTGGCTCTTCAATGCAAGGCAACTCTTCCTGTCGATTTGAACCGTTGGAGCAATTAAACTCTTGCTGACATCGTGCATTGGAAACCATAGCAGTGACTGTAGGGAATATTTGCTGTTTCTTTTGTCGCTTAGATTTTTTTTTGTTAAGTTCGCTAGTTCGACCTAGGAGGATTTTACAATCAGGCAGGGGGGCACTCGAAAAGGAACCGTTGTTTGTCTCCGCGTCAATATCAATTATCTCAACCATGTCTGGTATCGCCAGTGGATCTGGTAGCTTTTCTAACGGAGGTGACACCGCTGCCTCGTCTACTCTGCCGATCTCTGGCTCCACAAGAATCGCGTCCATGTTTATAATCTCAACCATATCATTGCTCGAGCAGCTGTCTAGAACAGAGTGTCGCTTTGAGCGCACTCGCGTTTTCTTCACAGGATTCTGGACAGATTGCAGTGAACCTTGTTGCTCAATGAAATGGGACTCTGGAGATTTTACTACCTCGAGCGCTGCGGAGAGTGCTTCTTCAAGCTCCTCCTTTGCTTCAAATGAACTGGGTGAGTGTGCATCTTGTTTCTCGGAGGCAACACTGCGTTTCCTGAAGTTCGATTTAGGCTCCACTTCCGATACGTCGCACACGCCCACGTCGCTATGAAGCACATGCTCAATGTCATCGTCGGAAGACAGGACACTTGCAAGCTTCTTTGCTGGCGATGTCAGCTCTTCCCTGTTAATGTGTTCGATGTCATCGTCCGAAGAAAGAGAAGCAGCATGACTCGATTTCGGCAGTGGTGATACTGACGACAGCGACGATCGGGAATGTTGGGGCGCTCGAGAAGCTCGAGGTGTCCGGGGCATCGACAGTGCAACTGCCTGAATGACATTGCTACAATCTGGTACGGCGCCTTGCTCGGCGCAAAGGATGGGGCTACTCGGTACATCCCGGGGTGTACCAACCCGCTCGAGGTCGAGAATACGCCGCGCTTCTGCGCAAAGACTCCTTTTCTCCTTGAGCTCTTCGATGCTGTCTGCCGGCACAGAGTCGATTACCGTGGGTTCATTTGTACGTCGTATCTCTGCGCAAATTTCGGTATGTTCTCGCAGTGAACAACCGAGCTGTACAGGTTCGTCTGCTGATGCCGGCCACTTGCCTTCCTGCGCGCAGATCGCACTAGCGGGACATGGACTCTCCTCCTCTGAACACGATTGTTTGCTAGACACTCCTTTATCGACGGCGGCACTCGCAGCCGCAGCAGTTTCTTCTTCTTCCGCCGTAACAGTTACCACCGTGCCCAAGGGGTTGACCACCTTAGCTACCGGATGACCCACCCTCTCAACTACCAAGCGCCTCCCTAGATTAACAGAAAAAGCCGTAGGCAGGTATCAGACACGTATCTTCTAACTACATTCCGTATTGTGTGTGTGTGTGTGTGTGTGTGTGTGTGTGTGTGTGTGCGCGCGCGCGCGCGCGCGCGTGTGTGTGCGCGTGTGTGTGCGTGTGTGTGCGTGTGTGTGCGCGCGTGCGTATGCGTGTGCGTGTGGGTGTGTGTGGGTGTGGGTGTGTGTGCGCGCGCGCTTGAGAGCGTGAATAGGTGAATGCGTACGCGCTATCGCTCACGGCTGAGTGTACGCACACATACATATATATAGATAAATATATAACACAACTAAAATATACAATTTTAATTATCCTACAATTTTCATGACACATGTACAAAAATATTTAATGACAAAAAAAATTAATGGATATACACCTAAAAATATATAATACCTACGATGATTATTCAATCATTTAGTAGGATTCAAATAATTTCAATCAACTAGTTGCAAAGGTGAATACAAAAAATATAAATGGGTTAAAGGAAAAAAGAGAAAAGCTCAAAGTTACTGTGGCTTGGTTTAATTATGAAAACGAAGCTTCTGCTATTTATACAAAAATGAAATAAATGGAGTTTTAGATTTTTTTGTAAAAAGAATATTTTGAAGCAATTAATAAGAGGTTCAGCGATTTTTAGTAGTAGAGCTCACAGTTAATCGCTATTATTGAACAGCCAATATACATGACATGTACATGTTCCATGGCTCATAAATTATTACAAATTAATGCGAGTGTGTAAACAATGCAAACGATGTATAGAATTGAGAGAACGCTTAGAAAAGTGCAATAAAGATACCTGCCATCGGCTAGTTCTGTGTTCGCGTTTTACGTTTAAACGTTTTAAACTAGCCACTGTATCCTCAACAATGTGCAGAAGAAATAATTAACGCCATGTTTGAGATATTTATATTGAGATTTAAATAGTTACGTGCCAAATGCTGTGGAAGCTGCTGCTATTTTGCACTAAAATATTCCATTACTATTTTCATTGAATAAATTAAATTCATTTTCAATGAATAAAAAGCAAATTATATAATAAAAGAATGAACGCATAAATAATAAAAGAAACAAGAGGCTCAATTTTGTATTTGACATGAGTAATAAATTTTGTTTTAAATAAAATAATATTAAGATACTAAATGTCAGTGTGTACTGTGTACAATAATGACAAAATGGCGTTCTCAGGAGTGAATACTCACAAACTACATTTCCGATATTAAAACGAAAACTCATGCTTATGTTAAAACGCACATTAAAGTATACATAAATGTATGATAATGTTTTCATACTTGTTATATGCTTTATCAGTTTAGCTTTTTTTAATATTTTAGTAATTTTGAATCAAGTTAATAATCTCGGCAATCAATTTATAAGTAGATATTTTAAATAGTCACCTGCTACTCGATGCGGGGTCGATGATGTTTCTAACATAGCTTCTGCAAGATCTTCTCTTAATTGATTTTCACCCCCTCCTAATACACCCACATTCTCCTGATCGATCGCATCTCCATAAGCCTCTACAAATCTGGGCGATTGTTCGTAGCTGCCTAAGTAAAAAAAATTTAGATACTTTGTTTCTGTGTATAAAAATTAAAGTATTAAATAAAAATTATTAATTACTTCCAGAGCCATCAATAACTACTGGTACAAGTGGTCTACTGCCAGTGTGAGGCATATTTACTGGATTTGATCTAGCAGGCCTCGAGCCACTGGCTATACCGACTTCAACTGTTTCCGCCTCGACCAAATTAGCTGCCACTCTAAATTTTAATGTTTGAAACACATTTTTTTTAGTATTTTATCTTAACGCGTGTCCACATTAAATTATAGGACTAAGTTGACTTACCCACTAGGAGCATTATAAGTTTTGAATACAAATTGTGGCCCCATCCAAAGTCGACGATGAGGTCCAGCGTGTGTGAATATTTCTACTTGACTTAACCATCGACTTTCGTTAGTGTTGATTTGTTGTTCATTGGTTGCTGCTACTGAAATGTTAAGTAATGGGCTTGAAAGTGGTAGTGGAGGAACAATATCAGAAGAGCTCATGCTTCTTAATAAAGGCCATTGCCCTTTTGCTTCCACATCCAACTCAATAGAAGTCTCGTCGCATACTTTTTCTTTAGGTATACCTGAAATGCACATTTACATACACATTAAGTAATTTATTTAAGAAATCTTAAATAATGCTTTGTACAAAATGATTTAATGATTGATTTGAATCTAGTGGTGCTAATAGTTTGAATTGGAGCATGAGAGAATTCTAAATTCTTTTCAAACAAATTATAATGAAATGAAAGCCAGTATAAGTATTGAAATTCTGCTTCAATCCATTAAAAAATATCTTAAATTATAATAGTTGCCCAAAAATTGCCTAATATAACATATTTCTATTTTGAGGATAAATATAGTCATGGTCATTGTAGTGGAGTAATTTTAATTTGCAAGCCTAGAGAAGAGTCATAAATTAATTCTGTCTACAGATTGTCTGCATAATATATATTAAACACTATATCTGTGGCTAAGGACAATAACTACCTAACTCCATTTTTGCAAAAATTGACTCTCACTTAATGTTGAAAAAAGTCGGAAACGTAATTAATACTTTCATAGATAGTACAAGTACGTTAAATAATATCCTATCTCCATTTTTTCAAAATATGTTGTTAAGCTAATAATGACCTAATTCCTCAATCTAATAGCACAATTGTTAGCGACATAGATTTCGATCTTAGAAGTTGGTTCAAACATAAAAACTGCGTTTTCTCGAGAACTCAAAAAGTTGAGTTAGATCGTAATAATACGTATGCTTACCAGACGCCGGTTTAGGTTCCAAATCGTATTGAATCATATTCCCGTGACAAGCCATTATGAAAAGAGAATCGACGGCGCGCTTCGTTAGCTTATTAGAAGAATCCCGCTGTGCGTAAATCCAAGCTCGCGGTGGAGCAAAACACGAACAAATCTTTAGCGGCAGTGTAACACTATCGTCCGATTGAAGACGCTGCCTTTGTTGAATTCTACTTAAGCAAAATGAGATTTTTTATAAAAAAAATAGTTCATTTTTACTACAAATGTGAGAAAGTTGATTCTCAGAGAAGTGTCAACGAGTCGCTCAAGCGATACGTCGATGAGAAGCGCACTCGTCCGAAAATCATTTCTCGCACGACAAAAGCAGCTGTTCAATTTATATTACTGAAGATGGAAGAAACATTACAGTACCTAGGTTGTACTTGACTGCTGACATGATTCAAACTTGAGGGTTGTCTGATTTGCGCGAGTGGATGTAGAATCGTAGGATGAGGGTAAGGCGGAAGTCTGGGATTGCTATATGGGTAGACGGAGAGAGGCAATTCGGCGTGCGAGACTGGTGAATGGGACCGCGTTCCGTCATCTGTGAGGCCTGCGCTCTTGTGAAATCTGGAGAGCCGATTAACCACATGAGGCGAAGAATGGGTCCTCACTCCAACGGGACCACCGTACGGCGCCACGGGAAAAACGTGCGTCGTACCCCGTACCGTTGACACTGCAGCCCAGCGTGCATCGTTCGAGAATGTCATGTCTTGCACCTTGGCTGTCGTATCCCCTCGATGCAACACATATAGGTGATGAACAGCCGCAAGACTTGGGCCACCTGGATGAGGCTGTATCCTGTTTTCGGGCATTATATTACGATTATTTCACAAAAGCTCATTTGGTCAAAGATCTGGTTTACCTGAAAATATGAAAGTCATGTCCTCGTTTATCCGCAGTCATGAGAAGGGCACCAGTTGGATCAAAACACATGGCAACGATGGCGTCACTGTGAGCGGCGAAATGAGCCACAAAAGTTTCGACGCTGCCATCGTCAATCTCCCTTTCTTCCTTAGCAGCTTGAAGATCAAGAATGGTAACAACACCTGGTTGGCTAGCATCCGTTGCATTCGAGTTATTAACAGAGGTTAATGGTGATACCGAATTGCCCGTAAGACTCGAGGCTACGGATTCTCCAAGTCCACGCAAACCCTTGCCCAACGATTTGGCTGCATAGAGAACGGTCGCTGTATAACTGGAAACACCTTCGCCCTCGCTTCCTCCACTGCTCCTACGGCTAGGGATCAATTTCTTTTCGCTAAAACAATTTCAAACGTTTCTTGTGATTGTAGAAAATTTTATTTAATTTAAATAATGAATGAATATTTGTATACAGTTACCTGTAAGCCAACCACCTAGTGCCAAGAGCTACTGGATTTGGATTTGGACCAGGACTCATGTAGCAGGTGGTAATGGTTAATATATCTTCCAGACTCTTAGCATCAAAAACAGCTATTCTTTCAGGAAAAGTGACAACAATCGAGCGTTTATTAGCTAGCACATCGCAGACAGGAGTCTTAAATTTAATGCTCTTCACTTGCTCGGCAGTCTTGAGCGAAATGAAGCTGACACTACAAAACTGAGGTCCTGGGCCTGCCGAGTCACAGATCGCCACCATTGGTCGTTTTACTTTAAACGGATCGTCGCGTTCGCGCTCGTTGCACCTCGGACTTGGCAGCAATCGTAAAGTGCGCACCATACCTTGTCGCCACGACAAAACCTCTGTTGCCTCCCCTGAAGCCGCGATTAACCATACCTGCAACGATAACCAAATGTAACAAGTTTTTTATAGCTATTACTAATAAGCATTTAAAATGCTACATGAGTTACTATGCTAGTAATGCTAAATAAAAATGTCAACCGAATCAAACACTAATGCCAAATTGCATTAAGCAGCTGGGGCTACCATTCAATCGCTCAAATATTAAGTTGGTATAATTATTTTTTAGTAAGTACAATTGTTGCTCCTGCTGATTTCATATTTCATTGCGTTACCTTTCTTTTATATAGTTTATTATTACACTTGGTTTTCAAGGACTTTAAGTTTGTTGATTAAATGGTAAATAAATAAGATAAATAAATAAGCTTTCCTCACCTGCACTCCTGTATTGTATCCTAGGACCAGTAGTAAAGGTGGTATACTTGAACCTTCGTTATAGTCAGGATAAAAACTTGGATCATTTATATCCGCGCACTCAAACCTAGCCCATGTTATGGATTCTCGATTCTCACTGTTTGGAGCACTGCTTGTATAAGCCTATGGAAAAAAAAAACAAAAAAATAAGAAAGATAGTTGAACAGAAAAATTTCTTAAAACGTAGGATTGAAAAAACATTTTACCCCACCTGTGGCACAATATCATTGATGATTCCTGCGACACTGTCAATAATAGACTTGTCACTTATTGGTTGAGCAGAGACCACCTGGACAGCTTTGTGGATACCTGCACGCCTTGGTGAGTCCGCCGACATTGCGTCGACGAGCCCTCTTACATACAGTTAGAGCACCAGGCTTTTCCTGTGGTTAAACATTCAACGTTAAATAATTCGAAAGAAAAAACGAAAGTAAAAGAATGGCACAACTTGAGCCACTTAAGTTGTCGCGGTTCAGTGAATGGTGATGTTTTGACAGAGGTCACAGTATATACGTTACAACAGACTCCACCAGTCAAAAGCGGTCCACACTGCGTGACTTCGATTGCGGTAGCTATACAAACAATAATCATTGCTCGGTAAGCTATATTGTTGTATTTACATATCGACTCGTGAGCAGCCTACTGCATCGGATGAAAATATCATTGCACAAGACTGACGACGCGACAAATGAGCGGGGATCCGGGGACTCGGGTAACGGCGGTGGAGCGGGGTGATATACTTTGATTACTCACACTCGCACGACTGTCCAAGTGTGCACACTCGACTACCTACGAACTACTACAAGTGCGTCAACGGCGCCCGCGGCCACAGCGACTTGACACAACAGCTGTTTCCCCCTCCATTCTCCTTTGCGATCTGGCGGTATTATACCAGCTCAGCTCGCACTCTCTTCATCTCTCGCGCGCCCAATTATTTCTCTTTGCTAATTATTCGTTCTTTTTTCTTTGCCAGCCTGTACATTGGGCACTTGTATTTATAAATTTACAAGACATGCGCCTTTTTCACATTTTCATTGCCCGCTCCTAGGCCCACGCGGTCTAAAATACTCTGCGAAAAATACGACAGTACCACCCTTGAGCTATATTTATGAGAAAGATGGAAAATAGATGGAAAATAGATGAAAAATCCACGGTACACGCCTGCAGGCCTGGCCAGGCAACAACCCGAGTCACGGCGCAAATTATGACTTAAGATCGCGAGATTCGAGTTTCCTATTATCAGGCTATTATCCACCGTCACCCGACTCCCGAGTCGGTTGAGTGTTGAGACTTTTCGCGAGACAATTGTGCACAAAGAAACGTGGTTGAATATCAGATTATCGTTTATCACGAGTTATCAGCTGTTACCTAACTATTATAGTGCAATTGTACTTTTTCCAGTTTTAAGTACGATTAAAGGCAATCCTATCCAGTTGACCTAGGCTAATTGTAGCTGTGAGCTAGTGACTGACTACGACGCCTTGCGAGCACAATATATTAATGGGAAAGAAAATAATGTAGAATTACGTACGTACAATAAAGAATTTTACAAGCCTCCCAAGGCTCGCCTCCGCGCTGATCGGCCCCCGATTCCCTAATACTGTCTCGTAAGACGCAGTAGTCGCTAGTTGGTTCTGTTATTCTCAAGGTTGTCTCAATAACCCAAGGTTGTCAATAATCAAGAGTGGCGATTGGCACTCAAGACTCCACACCGTGTCGCGTCTCAAACTCGCGCCAGCTTAACTGCGTTTTATCCAACAGAGTGTATGTGCGCTTATATATTCGATGCACCCTATACGGTACGCGACCGCTGGCTGACTGCGGCTGGCTCGCTAACAACAGTAACAGCTAGCAGGTATCGGGCGCTGCGCATGCGCGCCTATGTCGTAGCTATATGTAGCGCAGCTGTGCTGTGCTGTTGTGCAAAACTTATGCACGTATAGCTGATATAGCCACTACAAGCGCTGCTCGCTGCTGCAGGTCGCACCACGGGTCGCACTGTCGGCAGAGTCGGCAGAGACTGTGCACTTCCTTTTATTTCCAAGCGATTATAGCTGTTTCTGGTTTCCAGCACCGAGCACTTGCACTACAACTTATATGCTCATATTAGATCTGCAATTAGACATTGTTTGATTGTTGATATCTTACTGCCAGCGTTAATTCAAGTGATTTGAATAACTATTTGTAATTGTATAAAAAAGAAAAAAAGGCGCACAATATTGCGTGAATTGAAATGCTGGGATTACTGGGATTGCTGGGGATGCTAGGATTGCTGGGGCGCTCTCATGCAGGCGAGAGGAGTAATTTTTTATTTGTAATCGTCGACGACTTGCGGCCCGTCCTGGGATGTTACGGTGACGAGAAAGCTCACACTCCAAACTTGGACCGACTCGCAAGAAAAAGCGTAATCTTTAAAAAAGCCTATGCTCAGGTATATAAGGGAAATTAAACTAAAAGAAAAGAATAATGTCAACGATTGCAATCCACGGATTAAAATGAAGATGAATAAATGAATCTTTGCTTCAACTTGCAGCAAGCGCTCTGTGCCCCCAGCAGAAATTCTCTCTTAACGAGCAGGCGACCTGATACACTGACCCTTTACGACTTTTACAGCTACTGGCGAGAAGTCGCCGGTAACTACACTACGCTTCCTCAGCATCTCAGACAACACGGTTATACGACTTTGTCGCTCGGCAAAGTCTTTCATCCAGGTAAAATGAAAATTACTCATCTGTTCGTGGGAATCCTGGGTTCGAGGGTTACTAACTGACCTCGTGAAATCAGTATATTCACACATTAGGTGCAAGCTGCGATTACAACGATGATGCTCCCTATTCGTGGAGCGAGCCGCCTTTTCATCCAGAGTCCGAACGCTACAAAGACGCACCAGTTTGTTCTAGACATCATTCACTAGCGGCTAGCAATCTAGTAAATATATTATTATTACGTCACTTATACCAACGCATTAGCCGATCTTTTGCTAAAAGCCAAACATCACGAAATCCTAGCTTTTGCCTTTTATTTTCATATTTTCATTTTATTAATTTTTCTTCAGATTTGTCCGGTACGGCTTTCTTCGATGCCAAATGCAACACTACCTGATATCGAAACTGTCAAAGCAGCTACTACTTTTTTGCGTAATCACAAAAAGGAGCCTTTTTTTCTTGCGGTCGGCTTTCACAAACCTCATATACCTTTGAAATACCCTAAACGTTTCTTGAGTAAATTAACTATTAATAAATTATAAACTATATAAACAGCTAAATAAACAAGACGAACCGCTTTATTTCATGTCATGATTTTTCAGAATATCATCCGCTGCACAAATTCTCAATCCCGAATATGTATGAATGGCCAAAAAATGTCAGCAGTATTGCTTATAATCCTTGGACGGATATCCGACGAAGAAGCGATGTGAAAAAACTCGGCTTAAAATGTCCATGGGGAAAGATACCTGGTACGACGGGTATAAATAAAACATAGATAATGACTTTATAAAACAATAATAACAGTATATTTGTATTTCTCTTAGCAAGCTTATGCGTATTAGACATTTTTTATTTTTTATTTATTATTTCTTATTTGCAGAGAAATACGCCACAAGACTAATACAATCTTATTATGCGGCAGTTACGTACATCGACGAGCAGATCGGTAAACTTTTAAAAGAACTTGAAAGTTTAAACATTCTTAACAGAACCGTCATACTTTTTATGTCCGATCACGGCTGGTCTTTAGGAGAACACGCTGAATGGGCAAAATATAGCAATTTCGAGGTAGCTTTGAGAGTGCCTTTAATTATTTCCATACCCAACGTCACGTTTAAGACTGACCAATGCGGTACCTCTCCTAAAGTCATTTATGAGCCGGTCGAGCTCTTAGATATATTTCCAACGGTAGTAGAGCTTGCAGGAACCAAAATACCAAAATGCTATTTTAATCAAAAAATTTCTAATCTCTGTTCTGAAGGTTCATCTTTATTACAGTTGATTAATGCTTCACTCAACTGTCAGGTAAACGACCGATTCATTCATTATCACTGTTATATAAAAGTAGTCAAAATCTAGTGCATCATTACAGTCTCTATCGACTTCTAGGCAATAGTTTGGAAGAAAGGGGCAGTTAGTCAATATCCAAGGTCTGGCATAATACCGGCCTGTAATCCAAGCAGCGACAAACCACGACTTGAAAATATTACGGTCATGGGTTACACTTTGCGTACCAACCAATACCGATACATTGGATGGTTCAATTTTTCAATTGTCAGCAAGAGTCCAAACTGGAGGCAGATTGTCGCTGAAGAATTGTACGATCACAGTATTGACCCTGAAGAAAACTTCAACAAGGCTGATTTTAAAAACTATTATTCTCTTAAAAATAATTTGAAAAATATGATGATTCACATTTTAAAGTGAATATATCTATTAAATTTAGATCCTCTTTATATTTTACTAGCAATTTGAGTCGAACAAGGTAAATAAGGATCTGATGACATGTTTGAGAACAAATGATACAAGTAACTGCACTAATCCTTTTGCAAATTCTTTAAGGCTTCGTTATCAATCACTTGATTTTTTAAATTATTTTCAATTTTTGTACGTTTCTTTAAACTTAGTTTTCCTTTACACTTATTTCCTACATCACTTTTTTGCTGTGCAAGTTTTTCTTGTTGGTATTCGAACCACGCTTGTTTCCTTTCATCTTCATCCAATTCTTCTTCTGCCTGTGACACAAACACAACTTTATTATGTATATTGATTGCAAATTTATACTTTTTTATTTACCTTATTTTCTAATAAAGAATCGTGCTCGAAGATATTATGAATGTATTCCTTGTACTTTAAAAATAAATCTGCTAAAAGCCGATCTTTTGGCAAATTGATTGGAGCATCATCGGCAAGTGGTTCAAATTTATATAATTCTGCCAATTCATTGTCTCTGTAGTGACGTTCAATTTGTTGTTCATCAAGCACACGCAACGAGAGAGACAATTTAGTAACTTGACGATTATAAATTTTCTGTTCCATTGTACCAGCAGTGAGGAAACGGTATATGTAACATGGTTTTCGTTGTCCGAACCTATGCCATAGATATGTAGACGATGAAAGCTACAAAATAACTTAATTTTCCAAAAAAAAAGAAAAAGTCGTGTGAAAGTAACTTACCTGAAAACGCGAAAAATACTTTGGACATCATTAGATGGATTCCAACTAGGATCAAAAATAACTACTCTGTTAGCACCGGTAAGATTAATACCCAATCCTCCAGCTTTCGTTGATATTAGAAATAGACGTGCACGAGTATTAGAAGCATCGTTAAAAGTTTTGCAGTAATTATTTCTTTTATTAGATTTGCAGTTGCCATCTAAACGAAAGTAATTGACTTCATATTTCCATTCAAGATTTTTTAAAAATTTTTCTATAACATCGAGTGTATGTAAACATTGAGAGAAAACAAGTCTGAAAATTATAGATATATTGATGAACTAATAAAATAAAAAAGTATTGATTAATAAAATTAAATTGAATTATATTGTATATTAACATTTTTTCTTCTTTTTCACATCTTTCTAAAATTCCAAATAGTATTATTAATTTATTTGATAAAGTTAAGTCTTCTAAATGAACGTCTTTGAGGAAACGAGACCACCAAAAATCTGCTGAAGAGACATTGTTATTCATTTGATTCATAGTATTGTCGTTTACGGTTTTTTTTTCTTTAATTTTCAGTTGCATTGTCATAGGATGAGCAACTAGTCTTTTTATTTCATGATAATTTTTAAATAAACTGCAATGCTTATCGTCAATTCTATAATGTATACAATATTTACAATTAGTACAAAAGTTAATAAATTGCATATAATTTTATCATTATTGCAATCATTATCATTATTATCTGAGGTATATAAAACATTTACTTGGCTACTTCATTTATGTAAAATTTGTACATCTCCATTTGCAACTTGCTTAAATGAATTAGAATAACGTATTCCTGTTTAGGAGGAAGAAATGGTGTAAGTACTGCATAGTCGCAACGTTGAACACAGCCTTGTAACATTCTATGCAATACAAAAGCTCGCTGTTTCATTAATTTAACATCTTGAGGAGTTGAGTTATCAAACTGACCATTGGTTATGGGATTGCCAAATCTATTTTGAAATTCTACCTTTGTACCAAGAAGGTTTTCCTTGACAAATTGGACCATGCAATGATCTGAATGATTTAAATAGCTTGTTAAAATTATGTACGAAAATGATTTTTAAAAAAACTTACATTCGCTCAAATTATTTTGAAGTGGAGTGCCTGTTAATATAATTCTTCTTTTTGTTTTAACTCTTTGCATAGTATTTGCAAGCAAGGATTCTTCGTTTTTAAGCAAGTGGCCTTCATCACAAACTACTAAATCAGCTCCTGGATTTAACAAATACAATTTCATTTGACGAATTTGCCAAGGAGTTAATTTTCTAATCAATTTTCTCTCATGGGACACTGCTGAACGAAGCATATCATAACTAATTATTAAAACACCACCATATTTATGCCATGATTCAAGCTGGCTTAATCTACTAGACATCTTTTTGATGCTATAAATGTAATTATATTTCAATGATTATTTATCTGAAATGCATAGGAATGTTTGACAACGTACCTACTTATTTGATATACATGAATTTTTTTTTTAACATTTTTAAGCCATAAATCAAATTCATCAAGCCAATTACATACTGTGTTCATGGGACAAACAACCATAATTGTCTTAACACCTACAGTTTTATTTGTCAATAGAGTATGGGATAATGTTACAATTTGAAAAGTTTTTCCAAGACCCATGCAATGTGCAAGTATGCATCCAGAACCTTTAGTGCTTGTTGAAAGTTTGACAGATTCAAAACAAGAATCCCACATAAATCTGATACCCTCTTCTTGGTGAGGTTTTAAGAATTTTACTAATTCTTTGTCTACAGCAACAAGCTCTTTATTATTTTCAATATCAAAATCTAATACTAATTTTCCTTCTTCTTTAGTTCCTTTCAAAAGCAATAGCTGCAAAAATTTTGTAATAATTAATAAAAAATAATTTACAATCCAAGGATAACAGACAATCTATTCAACTTGTCTTTTATGTGATTGTGAAACCTTCTTTCATTAAAGCTACTTTTGCTAAAATGTAAAAATTATTTGAAAACAAAAGATGATAAAAATTAATAAAAATCCCTTACTATTTGCTTACATTAAGAAACCTTTTTTTTCAAAATGCCAAAATAATGGCTGCAATAGTTTAAAGAAATACAAATTCAAAACAATCAAAAAATGAGTAGTTTAACCCAAGTTTAGATCAGTTTTAATTTTCTTGCCAATCACTTATTAAAGTCTGTGAAAGTAGGCATAAAATGCCATTAAAATTGTGTATTCTACAAATAAATCATATTAGTCATACTTGTTCCTTTCGATCAGCAAGGCGTTGTAGTCTACTTTCTTCATCTTTTACAGCTTGTTTTGTATTTTCAGTAATTTCTTCATCATCAAAAAGTTTACGTATATTTCGTCGACCACCTTGTTTACACTTTACATTATTCATGGAACTATCGTTACTAATAAATTAAATAAAATAAATAATTTGTATGATTAAAAATAAACTGTTTTTAATTAGGTAAGAAAATAAATAACTAGGTGTACTTACTGTATAACTGAATTAATATTTATATTTCTTAGTTGACACTCTCCAATTGATTCTTGAGAGTTTTCAGTTTCCATTTCAGAGTTAGTAGATAAATTTGGATCACTGAAAGATCTATGTTTATCATTAATGTCTTCACAGACCATTGAATTAAATGGTACATTTCTGTCATTTTTTTTATTTTCAATTGATTTCAGATCATTTTCATTTAAATGCAACTCAGCCCTAAAATAATAAGCAAATGATATTTCAATAACAAAATTATCATACATTTTTAAGTATATTAATTTAGAACCCACAAATTTTGTCCCTAAATAATTTTCACTTACATTTTTGAGTCTGATAACTTAAAATTCAAAAGTTTATCATTTAACCATTTAGATTTTTTAACATTTCGACCCTTTCTTTTGGTACTTGAAGAATCCGAACTGCTTTCTATATTTCTTTTCTTTTGTTTCTTATTTATTTCTTTAACAGGATTGTCATCTTCATCATCAGTGTCAAAAAGTTCAGAACTGTCATCTATAAATCATAAACAGTAATGAAATATGTTTTTTGCTTAGCGGGCTTAAAGTACCACTTTTTAATCCACTATCTGTTCAAGAAGGTTGTACTTTCAGCCTCGTTAGATTTAAAAATTTTATATGCACCACAAAAGTAAATAAAGAATGTCTCACATCGCATGTTTGTCACTCTGGCCTTTGGCTGACATGCAATTTGAGACATTTTTTAAACTTTCTCCATAGGTGCATAATGTATCAAAATGTGATTATTATAAATAACCAAAAAGTTGTACCGCTATCTAAAAGTTTTTGCTTTGATCTTTCTTCAATTTGTTCTTCTGTATTACATTTGTTAATATTAATATTTTCATACATATCATCATAATCACTTTCAACATCGCTACTCAATAAATCTCCAGAATTTTCTAAGTAGCTGTCACTCGAAGATATATCATTATTGCTATCAGTTCCATCATTTGATAAAGATAATTTCAGTTTTTTGTACTGTTTTCCTTTTATCTTAGAATATTTTTTTAATTTGTCAGTGTCCTTACTGTAATCCACAGAAGAACAATCAGATGATAGTTTATTTCTCTTATAATTTTTCTTTTTGAAAACATTTAAATTTATAAGCCTGAAACATTTATTTGCAAATTTTATCAATATGATTTTATTTCCAAAATGAATGGGCAGATTTAAGGTAATGATAAAATTTATAGGATACTATCCACCTTCATTAAAAAACAAAAAAAAATTTTTGATTTTTGACAACAATCAAGAAAGTACCTTAAATCTGCTAAAAGTTTTAAATAAATTATATTAAAATACTTTGAGAATTCTTTATCTTCAAATGATTTTTCTGCATGAGCCAACTTTATGGTTTTTTCCTTCAGACACATATCTGATGTACGATTTAATAAAACAATACACTTTATTTGTAATTTCTCATCTGTTAAATAATGTGAATTAGATTTAAGCAGATCACTAATTCTTGTATTATTTTCAGTCTCAATACTATTTAATTTTTTTGATTCCAAGTTTTCATTATTATTTAAGAATGCAGTGTTAATATCATTAAAATGCTGATTTTGTTGGACTGCAACATTTTTTATTAAAATATTTTTACTTTTTATAAAACTTGAATTACTTATTTCTTCTTCTTCATCTGAAATTAATTTAACATCTAACGTTTTATCTTTGACTTGGTTTACATACTCATCTTCATTAAAGACATTAACACTATTTGAATTCAAATATTTTATTTCATTAACTATTTCTACATCTGATGAACTGGAAATTTCAATTTCATCGATATTGGGAACTTGTTGATTTTCTACATTGACTATGTTATGGTGATTTTCATCTTGTACATGAATTATAGGAATAGGACTTTCGATTAATATTTCGTTGATTTTTGAAAAATCATTAAAAAAATTAGTTCTGGCTTTTTTTATTTTTTCTTCAATACTATTGAAAATTGCGACAATTCTTTCAGCGGTAATCTTGGCATCTTTAATCACATTAATATTCATCACAGCATTATTGATAGATTGTACATCAGAGGTAATCAATGTTACTATACTCGACAGATCAGTAGTTGCATTTAAAATACATTTTACGTAAGACGTTTTATTAATTTCATCTGCATTCGATGGATGATCAACTATTGACATATTGTGCAAGTCATTTATATCACTAAAATAGTTTTTTAAACAAAGTGTAGACAAGCTATTCGGACAAAATTTTATAGCTCTTGCTGAATTTTGTCTTATAACAGGTTATATTTATTACCTACTGACCACTGCAACTCAATATTAAAAAACAAATCAAACGTTCAAACGTTAAATTAAAAAACATAAAGGTATGCAGAAATTTAGAATTATTTAAAAGTAAACAATAACTTTAGAAGTAAACAACACGTAATGTATCAGTATAATTCGATTGCTCAAAAAAGTAGTAGTGAGCGTCTTGATCTTGAATCGTAAGTATTTAATTGTTTCTTACGTTACATTAATTGATTAATAGACCCATGAAAATACACATGGCAATATTCAAATAATAAGTACTACGATTATTTTTAACCGGATTGGCGGACTGTCGAATGTCGAGACCGACCGCCGACGCCGACCTGGTCTCACCTGTGACCTGTCGCGCACGTTTTTTTTTTCTTCCTATATACTTGCAATGCGCGATATAGATATAGAACTAAAGCCTCATCCTCATGTCGCGCACTTGAGGGCCCTAGGAACCAATCGCGCGAAGGTGGATGGCGTAATATTTCAAATTTCACTATAGTTTTTTTTCAGTTGAGCCAACTGTTATAAATTGAATGCAGAAGTAGTTTTAAGAATAGTATGTTGGATATAAACAAGTGCTTTTCTTCTATCTAGATTTAATGGCAATGGGTTAATCTTACAACTCCGAGGCGCCAGACACAAGTGCTCGCACTTTCCCGCAAGTTGCATTATTGCACTCCTTTATTCCGTTAGACTGTTACGGTGGAACAAACCAATTTTTTTTTATTTACGTCAAGAAAATAATTATAAAGAATGTTTTCTGAAACAAAATCGTTAATTATGGTTCTTTTATTAAAAAATTTTATTTTAAATTAAGAAATTAAGATTAATTCAAACAATACATTTGAGAAAAGCAAGTATAAAGAAATGATATTTATTGTTATTTCCTTTTTACAGACTTTTAAATATTCTTTTTAAAAAGATTTTTTTAACATACTATTCGCATCTAAATCGTACATATAATAATTTTCAAAAAGTACATATATATACATATATATGCTACTTTTAAAAATAATGAAAAAACTAACTAGAATGTAAGAGAGTCACATACAATTTCACAATTTTTCAGGATGTATTTTAGCATTAGGTAGTATTTCCTAACATAATCTTGCTACTTATAATTAGGGGATCAATGAAATTATTCTTGTAGTATGAAAAGTTGAGACAAAGCCACTGTTTCTATATATACATCGAAAAGTAAAAACTTCCCCTCCAAATTTTGTGCAGTTCAAGTGAATTTTCTCAATCTTTTCATCACAAGAAACTAATTAGTTTATTTTTTTTTTTTCATATATATACGTTCAATAACATATAGTTTAATTAGAAGCCACCTATAGCTGTGTAACATCCTGTTTGCACTAACTTAACACTTTCTAATACCAGTTCAGTAAAACACAGTTTTCTTCTACATCTACTTACATAATTTAGGTACTATTTACAAAAAGGACAATATCTATTTTATTAGGAATAAAAAAGTTAGTGCAGATTTATCCGCTTTATGATCATTCTTCTTGAACGTTGTTAATATTGGAAGCAGATTTATTATTAGATAGCGTGACTGGCATATCATTGAGGATCTAAAATAATGCAAGAAATTAATTTAATGGAACTCAACTATTAGTATTAATTCAACATTTGTAAAGCACAAAACATACCTGTACTTCATCACTATTTCTTGAAGAATGCATTTGGGGTTGTTGAGGTTGTTGCATTTGTGTTTGTATTGGTGTTTGCATTCTCATATTCATCACTGGGTTGTTCATTGATAAATGTTTGGGAGGTCTCCCTCGACCGGAATAAACTGGCATGTGATTAACCCCTGAATAATTCATTTGTGGTTGATTTAGCATGTTTAATAAATGACTTTGATTAAATGACTGCTGTTGTTGTTGTTGTTGTTGTTGTGGTTGCTGTTGCTGCTGCGGTTGTTGCATTTGCTAAAAGAATTTATTTATTTATTTACTTTACTAAATAAAGGATAAAATTACTTTGATAAAAAAAATACCATATTAGGTACACCAAGCATATTCTGAGACTGTATTTGTCCCATTCCAAATGGAGTAAGATTTTGATTCATTGCTTGTTGATCAACAAAGCGGTACATGTCATACACAGCTTGTCTTGCAACTGTTTCAAGATGTTCAGGTGGTAAGTTTGGATACTGTAGAAAAAAAGAATTCAGTTATAAATTTATCTCTATAAATTATTAATACAATTAAATGATAAAAAGAAAACTCACGTCTTTTTGTATTAACATTTTTATATTCTCTAATTCGGGGAATGAATTAAGATTCATTAAGAATGGATTGAAACCCAAATTGCCTGTATTCATCATTTGACGTTTACCTTGCTTCTCTTCCTCATATTCTATCCAAGCTTGTTTTCTTTCTTCTTCATCTAACTCTTCTTCTTCCTGTATGAAGAAAAAATTTTAAATTAATCAAGTCTTTAATTTGCATTTAATAAATTAATTTATTTTAAAATAAATTTTAACTTACTTTATTTTCCAGGAGAGAATCATGTTCATGATAATTGTAAACATAGTCTTTGTATTTCAAAAAGATTTCGGCTAGTAACCGATCTTTGGGTAAATTAAGTGTTACAGAGTTACCTTCATAAGATTCAAACTGATATAATTCAGCCAGGTCATTGTTGCTGTAATGTCGTTCGATTTGTTGTTCATCTACTACTCTACACGCTAAAGACAATTTGGTCACTTGTCGATTGTAGATCTTTTCTTCCATTGTACCAGCAGCAAGAAAACGATATATGTAACATGGTTTTTTTTGCCCAAATCTGTGAATGAAATTTAAATTTTAAAGTACGTGGAAAAAGAGATAAAACTCTTAAAAATCATAGTATATTTATGTTTTTTACCTATATACTCTAAATATGCTTTGCACATCATGAGATGGGTTCCAACTTGCATCAAAAATAATTACCCGGTTGGCTGCTGTTAAATTGATACCTAACCCGCCAGCTCTAGTAGATATCAAAAAAAGTCTAGCTCTAGTGTTATTAGGATTATTGAATATTTTACACCAGGCACTACGATTTTCAGCAGAGGTTGAACCATCTAATCTGAAATAGTCCAAGCCAAGTGACCAGCTGCCACTGTGGTTGTCTAAATGCTCTGCTTCAACTCCATTTTGGGTTTCTTGATCGATTAAATTTAAAAATTGTTCAATTAAAGTTAAAGAGTACAATGATTGAGAAAAAACAAGCCTGCGAACATAAGTTAATACCATTTAAAGATACATTTCCTTCTGGTTTATTTAACTACAAAGAAAAAAGTAGTTAACTTACACTTTGTCACCAATTTGTTCGCTTTCTTTCAAAATTCCAAAAAGAAGAACGAGTTTTGTTGAAACACGTAAATCTTCAAAATGCTTTTCTTCAACGAATTTCGACCACCAAGCTGACTCCTCAGCAGATTCTGGTTGAATAGGAACTATTTCTGGCTCTTCTATTGGTGGCAAATATGAAAATATAATTAATTTCAGTTCAAGTGAAATGTAAAAATTACAAAAAAAGAAAGAATGAACCTTTTGGATTTAATCGAGTGCTACGTGTTGTTTTGACAGGTGGTTTTTCAGAATCTGAATCAACGCACTGAACATCGCTACTGTCACTAACTATACTGCTTGCACTAGAATCTGAATCGCTACCATCGTCAATGAAATCTTTTAAGGAACCTTCTGAATCACTAGCCTCTAAACGCTTCTTTTCATTAGCTCTATCAATTTTTGCAGCATTTAAACGTAATACGTAAGGATGTGTCCAAATTCGTTGCAACTCTTGAAAGTCGGCAAAAAGAGATCCGCTACGTTGACCGAATCGTCTGAAGAAAATTTACAAAACAGTTGAGTGCATATATGCCAAATAATAGTTATATAAAATTTTCTTTCATTTAAGCTACTATTCTTTAGTTTTAACAACTGTAATAACTAATACCTTGCAAAATTCTCCAAGTAGTGTTGATACATTTTTATTTGAACTTCCGTTAAACGTACAAAGATTACATACTCTTGTTTAGGAGGTAAAAAAGGTGTGAGAACAGAGTAATCAAATCGCTGTACACTGCCCTCTAACATTTTATGAAGTACATGGGCTCTTTTCTTCATTATTTTGACATCATACGGTGTTGAATCATCAAACTGACCATTAGTAATGGGATTAACGAATCTGTTTAAAAATTCTTTCTTTGTTCCCAACAGGTTTGGTTTTACAAATTGAACCATACAATGATCTGTAAAATTAATATTTTATTCAATTTACTGTTTAATTTATAAATTTAAAAAGAAAAAAATATTTTTTCATTTTATCTCAATCCTTACATTCTTTTAGATTATTTTGTAATGGTGTTCCAGTCAATACAATTCTCCTTTTAGTTTTAACAAGTTTCATTGCCTTGCTAAGAGCTGATTCTTCGTTTTTCAGTAAATGACCCTCGTCACAAACTACCATATCAGCTCCAGGGTCTACAAGGGATCTCATTATAGATTCTTGCATGGCTTTTCTCATTTTCTTTCCAGTACTAGTCAAATTTCGAAACATTTCGTAACCAATAATTAAAACACCTCCAGTTTTTTGCCAACTTTCCAACATGTACTTTCTTTCGATATTTTTTTTCATTCTGTAAGAGCAATCGTAAAATTGATATAAATAAATAAAGATAAAAAAATATGATGGTGACAACTACAACAACAACAACAATAACAACAACAACAACAACAACAACAACGACGACGACAACAACAACAACAATAACAACGACAACGACAACAATAATAGATAATCAATTTGTTCAAATTACTTGGTTAGTTCGTAAACTTCAATTTCATCTCCATTCTCCACGTATTTGAGCCAGATTTTAAATTCGTTAACCCAATTTAATACTGTACTTAAAGGGCAAACTATCATGACAGTGTTAACTCCTGTCTCCTCGTGAGTGAGTAAAGTGTGAGTTAAAGTAACAACTTGGAATGTTTTGCCAAGCCCCATGCAATGTGCTATAATGCAGCCAGAACCTTCCGACTTTTCTATTTGTTTCAATGATTCGAAACAAGCATCCCACATAAATTTAATGCCTTGAGCTTGATGAGGTTTCAAACGCTTCACTAATTCTTCATCTACAACAACAAGTTCCTTCTTTGTTTCTTCATCGAAATCTAAGACCAACTTGTCGACCTTCGCTTCTCCCGCTAATCGTGCATCATACATCTCATTGAACTAAATGGAAATGAGAATTAAGAATGACATAAGAGTATAAGAAAGACTTTCGAGATTCAAGAGATGAAAGAAAACGTTTCAATATAAGTAACTAACCAGTTTTTGTCGCTCGGCAATGCGCTTCAAACGTTCTTCTTCATCTTGCGCAGCTTTTTTCGTATCATCCGCAACATGTTTATCTTTTAGAACTTTTCTAATATTTTTTCTACCTTTTCCGGGCGAATCTTGTTCATCGCTCTCGCTGTCGCTAGCTACCTTCTTAATTCGCCTTCTTTTTGATTTGGGCCTGTCAATTGAAATAGCATTGTTAATTAAATCTACCTAATTATCTAAAAAAAAATAAGTCAACATACTTTTTTTCACTGGATGATGTGTCTGAATCAGATGATTTTTTACGTCTTTTCGAAACTTTTTTCTTTTTATCTTTTTTCTCTTTATCAGATTCATCAGAAGCCTTGTTGGATACGGCTGAATCCTCCTCGCTTGACAGCTGCTTTACGTCAGAATCTGAATCTAAGAATCTTCTCTTTTTCCTCTGCTTCTTCATTTTTTTTTCAGGAGTTTTAGAAGGATTCATCTCGTTACAAGTTGCATCTTCATTCGAGCTGAAATTCGAACAGCATTTTACTATTGAGAAGCTACCTTAGCTTTTAGATTTGATTAGAGCCAAGTTTTCATAAATTACCTATTGTCAGTCTTCTCAGACTTTTTTGCCAATTTTTTTTCTTGCGATTTAGCAAACTTCTCTTCCTCATCATCAGTGTCGGTTATTTTGAAATTTAATAATTTGTCGCATTTCCAATCAGCTTTTGTCTGAATCTTGTTGCTTTCTTCTTTGTTTGTTTCGTTTTCTAATTCCCCTCGAAGTTTACTATTTTTTGACTTGACCTTTTCAGACTTGGAACCTTTTCCCTCTTTACTACCTTTTTTATTAACGTTCATTTCGCATTCGTCGTCTGAAAGTCCTGAAAGACCACCATATCCCGCAACTTTACAAGTGAATAAGTGAATTTAAAAATTTAAAATAGAATTCAACTCACCATTACTCGAGTTGGAACTAGAGCTGTTTAATAACGCCTTTGCAGCTTTTTCTTCAGCTTCCTCCGATATGTCCTGCTCGGCGTGAGTCTCCTCCTGAGATAACTGACTAAGCGTTTCTTCAAAGCTCTGCTTATCCGATAGTTCCTCATCGGACTCCTCGTTGTTTTCACCGGTCATGTGATCTTTCAGACTTATTTTCTCACCTTTCTTTTTTTGTTTCGTCTTAGCGCTTCGTGCCTTTTCGCTATCCGTCGACGATTCTACGTTGTCCGGATACTTTTTCTTTTTTTTCCCTTCGAGTCCATCTAAATTAGTTAAACTGAAAAAGGGTTTTCAATTATATAAAACACAATAATAACTAAAGTTTTTCTCATTTATTTCATTAAAGTATTTTATTTTCGTACTTTCGCTGAATGAAAACATTTTACAGTAACAAATTAAATTGGATTCTTTTGTTCTCCGTTTGTTTGTCCGTCAGTCTGTCTAAAAAAGCCTTTCTCACCCTCTCACCTTCTCGCCCCCTCTTATCCTCTCTAGCAGCCCTCCCTTCCTATCTCTCAAAATCTCAAGCAAGTTGCTGTACCAAGTTCACTAATCACCTTACAAATTTCAAGTAGCACACAGTGATGCATGATTTTCAGTGAAATTACAATGAAAACGTGTTAATGAAGCTTGCAAAAGGTGAAAGACAAATGTATGATTGTATAATGAAAGTAACAACTCTTAATAATTAATAAATGGAAAATGTCTGAATTATAAGTTTAATAATAGAATAATAGAAAGTGAATTAAAATAAAAGATAAATAATAAAATTCTCATTGGAATGTTAGAATGACGTAGAGTTAGTCCTAGTACCTGTAAAACTTTTTATTCGCAACATATTTCTTGGACCTATCCAAGGCTCTTGAGTACTTGTCAAGAATACTTGGGGACAATCTCTCCAGTACAACTTGACACGTCATACGAAGTTTCTCGTCGGTTTTGTAGTGTCGGTTTTTCCGCAGGTCGAACACCGGCTGACGGCGTAGTTTTCTCGGCGTCGCCTCGTCGCCGTTGCCCATGGACCGGCGCAGGTTCTTTTTCTTGCGCCGGTCGGCCTCTTCCTCAGCCGCGGAGTTCGATGACGAGCTATCGGAATAAATGGAATTTCGTTTTTTAGTCTGCTTTATTAAATTGACTTCGTTTTTCACATTTTTCATCGCGTCGTTTATCTTTGTTTTTTTTCGGGATGCTAACACGATGCTGCTCGAGCTTTCAATTGACGCGTCTGAGGTATCACGGTTTGCCTGAGCAGTGCACATTAGTTCTGAATCGCGGTCTTCGAGTAGATTTTTTAGGGCGGCGCGTTCCGAATCATCCGAGTGCTCAGCCTCGACCTCCGACCCTGTCAACTTCTCTGTTGTCGCATCAGTCGGTAGCGAGAGCGGTTCAAGTGGCCGAGTCACGTTTAGCAGCAACGTCTTACGCAGCGAGTTGGAACCCAGAATTGGAGATTTTATAGGTGTATTGGCCACCTCGGAGGCCGTACTTTCAAACAGGTCCTCTTCAGAGCCCACTGGACTTTTCGCCAGCACAGGCTCTTTCGAGCGTGACTCATCTCCGGAGAATATCTCCTCGCTGTCACAGTCCGAAACTTTCGCAAAGTCACTTTCTTTTGGGACTTTACACTTACTTTTTTCTCCTTCGCTGTCCTTCCTTGATTCTTTACTTTTAAAGCTATTGCTTTTTCCTAAACTACTTTCTGTTTTACTAAAATCTTGAGACTTTTCAGATTCCAACGAATCATCCTCACTCGATGAATTTCCATTTAAACAAGTTTTTCTTGAAAAATTCTTATTTTTCTCAGATGCAACTTCCACATTGCTCAAATTATCTTTCTTTGTACTTTCATTCTTTGATTTTAAGGATTTACTAGATTTATTGTTTCTTTTAGTATCATTCTTTTCACTAAAACTTAAATTGTTTGACTGTTCATTATTCACCTTGTTAACAAGTGAATTGTTACTGCAACAGTTGAGCCATAAACTGTACTGCTCGTGAAAGATATTTCTACATTTTTTAAGTTTATCAACAGTTGTATCAAATAGGTCTAACATTTTGTGAGCCACAAAAGATGAGTCAGCAACAACTTTTAATTCCTTCTTCATAAAGTAGTCTCTATGACTAGCTAAAGCAAATTGTAAATTGTCTGTCGTTGATTTCACATTTTCCAATGCCTCATTCACATAAGCATCAAGCTGTTTCTTATGCGTAACTTCAACTGGTATACTTTGTCCATCAGGTTTAATTGGAGTTTCAAGGTAGGTTGAATCCATTGAATCATTCTTTAATTTTAATTTACTTGTTTCTTTTGGTTTTTGAAATTCTGAAGAATCAGATTCCGATGCTGTATTACAATTCTTTGCATTTTTATTTTTTGATCCGTCTTTTTTATGCTCTTTTTCATTACTTGCTTCTGAACTCGAACTGTCAGAAGTGATATCATTGTTTTTTGCCAAATTTTTGCAAGTGGAATTGGATAAGAATGGGCGTTTCCTATTTTCTACATCGTCAGGATTCTCATCACTGTCACACAAATTACTTAATACTTCTTTAGTTTTTTTTGACTTTTTTTCTTTTTCTCGTCTAACATAGGAAATGCGTTCCATTCTTTTATTGATATCATTATCATCGCTTTCATCGTTACTACTACTAGTCCAATCTTTAGTCCGTCTGAAACAAAGTATCAATATCCATGATACTTTATATGCTAAACAGTATCGCATTCGACTTTTTTGCAATCATGCATATTTTCTACACGCTCTTCAAAAACACCTTCTCTTTTCTGAAATTTCTCTAATCTTCTTAAATGTCTCATTAAATCACCAATCTTGATCAAGTAGAATCTTCGGATTCTAACAAATTTTTTATATTTCATCTTTTGCAAACGTGTGTATGTAAAAAAAATTTTCTCAAGTTTGTTACAATCTTAAATAATTTGATTACAAAGATTAGCTTGAGTTGCTATTTCATACGGATAAAATTTATTACATAAATAACTAAAAAAATTATAAAATAAAGGTTGTCCATAGACTGTCATTACTTAAAAAGCGGAAGATAATATGCATGAAAATACACAGAAAAAAATTAAAATAAAAAGAAAATTTTTAAATAAATAATAATTTCAATGTTAAATTATAAAAGAAAACATGCAAAATTAATGCTTTAATATGTATTAAAGAAGAGATTAGTTAGTTATCATAAATTTATTTAGTTGACATTTCAAAAAGTAAAAGTCTAAGTTAATCTAAAATGATTTTTCAAGAAATAACTATAAAAAAGGAGTATTTACCTATGTTTTGCAGCCATTGTCAAACTTGACGAACTTAATGCTGAATTACGCAAATCCTTGTGTAATGCTATTGAAAAAAAAAAAAAGTTAAATTGTTCAAAACAGTAATAAAATTCTAATTAAATATTTAGTTACTTATTCCATTATGTACCTGAATTGTGTACTGTGACTCTTGCAAAAGAAAGCTTTAAACTCGGTAAAGAATGTGTGCATCTTCAAACCTCAAGACATAACTGAAATTAATGAATCAAAAGATAAAAATTATTAAATGACAAAATCAATACATGTAAAATAATAAAATAAAGTACAAACTTGTTCATCTGTTTGAGAGAATTTAAAGGTATGCATTGAAAATTATAAAGATAACCTGCAAAAGTAACTGCAATGTTTTCAGCTGAGACAGTTTCTGCAATTCTGAAAGTTAAAGTTTTACCTTATTCTATTGTTTTAAGAAACTTTTATTAGAGTGAAAATTATTTCTTATTTGTTGTCAAGTTCTCCTTATTATTATAGCTTTGATTTTATCATGAAGAGTTTATTATGAAAAAAATGAAACGTCAAATGTATTTGTCTATTAGTTACATTGAAAAGTGTAATAAATTAATAAGGTTACATGTATAAAATACGAGAGAAGGAACGCAGGCAGTACGCTTTTACTATAACTATATTGAATATAAACTATGTAAAAACAATGGAAATCGCGGTCGACACAAAAAAAATGAAAAAGGCTTGAAGGATCGAAGAATTATGAGCATTTGTTTCCGAGTTGAAGTAAGTAGAGTTTATTTGAAACAAAGTAAAAAGAAACTTGCATTTAATGATTAACAGAAATTTAGAAGTATCTGCAAAAACTGAATATCTGGCAAAGTTGAGAAAAGTGCGGTAAGTATAACTGTGTTGCCGCGCGCTTGCAGATTTTATGGAAAAGATTGGAGGTAGGAAGTAGTTTTTATGCGACGGCTGGAGGCGTCGACGATACAGAGAACTAGCAACTAACTAGCAGCTATAGGCTACAGCGAAGTGTATAGCTCACAGGCGTTTTCGTATACGAATATTACGAATAATACGCGAAAGACCGCAGCGGAGATCGGAGCAGAGTAGGTATAATGTAAAAGATATAAGGCTGGTCCGCTGGTGGGCGACAACCGACAAGCGCCAAGCGGTCGAGGGCGAGACAGGGGCGAGAGGGGAAGAGCGAGACAGCAGTAGAGCAGAGAGAGACAGAGGTACAAAATTGCAGCGAACAGCGAGAAGCGAGTGGCAGAACAGAATAGCATTCAGAGCGCGCAGTCGCGCACGTTGTCTTCTTTTTCGGCCGGCTGTGCAGGACTCAGGCCGGGCACCCACTGTTCTCAACTTGTTTGTTTATAAAGCTAAATTTTCATGAAATAAGTAACCCCTTACGTACGTAGATGAAAGCTTCGTCACTACGATGAATGCAGAGTCAGCGTCGCGAGTAATCGGCTCAGGCTGTCGGTACTTCGACAAAGAGTCCAACTCGCGGCAACTCGCGGCAGGTCTTCACGATAGCTCTCGCGGGCGCCTGTCCGCAGAGAGTAGCCAAAGCTGCAATCCGTCTCTCGCAGCGTTGAGCGCGCCTGTGCCGCTACCGCTATAGGCCTTATGTATGGCTAGGATAGCGATTCGACGATCAGCGCATGCGCCTCCCTGCTTCCCACCACCCGTACCCGTACGGCATTCGGGGTAACCTACGAGTCAGAATTTTGCGCCTTTTTTAAGCCCAGCCCTCGAGCTGCTCGATCAGTTCGAGCTCTTGCTCTTGCACCGGTGTAGCACTACAAGCTTCACCATTATATCTATATGTGTCAACTTACTCCTCAGAGTTGAAGCGGCTTCTATCTGCACCCGGACCCGAGTATTTCACTACTACTACACCCGCGCAGCCTTAATCTTGCGCATGCGCAGTTTATAAAAAAATCTACTGCTTTGTTACGACCGGAGTCGATTTTACGTTTTCATAATTATTCATTTTCAAGCTTGTCTCTTACTTATTAAATTTGTCCCTAAATTATTTAACTCTTATGATTTTATCACCTGCAATACTACTATCCTTTAGTTTACATTACTTCAAAAACTCATACTGAGCTCGAATGTTCATGAAAAAAAAGCTCATTTTCTATAATGTTAACATTTTAAAGGAAAAATTACTTTGTTTATCCTTAAAAATTCATGAAACTCTACGTCGTTTTCTTCTTTTAGTAAAAGTTAAATGTTTTATATACAATTGAGACTATCGATTGCGGAAATGCGGAAATTCAACTAATAGAATCCCTTTTCCACAACTTATTTTAATAAGCTTATTTTTTTATATTCTCTCATTATCAATATATCCTTGATAAAGATACTATATATTTTTATTAATCATTAAGAGTCTGCTAGATACATTTTGTTATATTTTAATTAAACCAAAAAAGTCTGCAAAATTTATCAAAAAGAAAAGTATATAGAAATCAAATTCTAATTCTTTAATATGTACACACAAGTATTGAATTATTAAAAGGTTTTACTTTTAACAATTCATTGAAAATTGTTACTCAACTTGACTCGTACAGTCAAGATTATACTTAAAGCCAATTTAACATGGTAACATGGTACAATAATACAATAATAAAATATTTTTTATAAATAGTTAATTTTGTCATTTTACATTTACATGGTAAAAATTGAGTTTTTTATTTTAAAATTTTATTTCAAAATATACTTCACTTGCAATATCTATTATTTTTATTTAAAAAAAAATTATACAATTATTTAATTTTTATCATATTTAATATTTAATACAAGTTAAGATTATTGTTAATTTTTTTTTGTCTACATACTAAACCTATTTACTTTGAGTAAAGGTAAAATAAATAGATGTAATAATGAACTATTTTGTTTTATTTATCGAAACACAGATATTCTAGATCTTAAAAAAGTAGTAAATATATGTAAGGTTAATTATTGTTATTAGAAACCTATGCAAAATTTAAGATTACAATTATATGATAAGATTTTCTTTAATTTTCAGTCATTGTACAAATAACTTTCTATATTAATTAGCCTCGACCCCGACCAGTTTGAGGTGCATTTGTCTGATTTTGTTGGTTGAGCCATGGTGCCGATCCAGTACCTCTTCCACGTTGATTCTGGCCCCTACCTCTGCCTCTGGCTGCAATAATAAAATAATTAAATTTCATGTCAATTAGATTTTAAGCAATACAGAAAAATATATATAAATATTATTACCTTGCGCCCGTAGAATAGCTGATTTCCCTCTACCTGCTGTACCAGAGCCCTTCCCACCTGGTCTTTTGAACATTGGAGCATTCTTCAACATATCAGGAAGTATCAAAAATCTAATTTTCGAACCGCGAATGTAAACGTTTTCCAGCTGTGCTAATCTACCATCTCTGTGTGTGACTGTGATATTTTGCATTTGGCAGTTCATATTGTCTTCTGCCTCAATTAATTTGCCGCGATAAACTTCGCCGGTATTCGTTTCGCAGGTTATGATGTGACCCTCTGCTTCGTGCAGGACTTTGATCGGTACTCCAATTGACATCTTCTTTTATTTACTTTCCCCTGTCAATTTACAACTAATGAGAATTCACAATTATTTTTCAAATTTCATTAGCTAAATAAATTATATTGGCTAAATATAAAATAATGCAGCTATAGGACGCGGGCGATTGTCGTACATGCACTCACTTCTCGTATGGTTTGTTCGTTAAAGGTGTACTTGTGAAGCATCACCAGCTTGGCATAGTTGGTTTCTGCCTTGGACAGTGGACTACAACGAAAGCAGTCACAGCCAAAGCCGAAGGCCGAAGCCGATCGAAGCACTTCACCAGAGCAATTTAAATCTTATGGAGTAAAATTAGTTGAAGCGGCCGCCGTCAGCGTAACTGTAAGTCTTTTCCATAATTCCATAAGAAATTAAGAATATGTATGCATGTACATATGTATGTACGTACCAGAGTAATGTGTTAGTGACAATCAGCACCAGCCCTCCCCTCCACTGCAATGGAAAATTATTTTAATTTAAAAAAAAAAGAAAAATGTCAATGCCGGTAAAGTAGATTTCTAAAGAATTTTATCCCGTAATTAACGCAAAATTTGGTTAATAAAAATTTACAGTAATTCAAATTACTGATTTGGTTCTGTAAATTATTATTACCCTACATTGATTATCACTGTTTGCTAGTTTTATTTATTATTCTCATATGATACACGAACAGTGCTTGGTAGCGCGGCAAACATGAAATTTGCAAATAAGTATCAAAGACTATAATGTTAAACGAATTTTAAAATCAATTATTGCACAAAAAACTTAAAGCTAGTAATAAGCTATATATATTTATATTTTGTTAAGTAGAATTACCGCTATACGTAGATTTTATCATTGGGTCGAAGACCCATCGCCCATCGGCCATAAATGGATTAATAAAGACATGAATACAATTTATTGACAATCGTAAAAGTTTCGTATATATTTAAATACCTACATTAATTCTCAAGGATACTGCCCTCGATCGTGATTTGAAGATGTGATTTCAATTTTAAGATAATAATTATAAGCGAGTTTCATATTACTCTAGCGAGCAATTGTTTAAAACAATTTTAAATATTATGCAAATAAGTACAATTTTCTGCTTAAAGTTATGAACGGGTTGATTTGAAATTTAAATTATATTTTTCAAATCATTACCGAGGGCAGTATATTTTTTTTCGAAAATTTATTTGATTTTTTAAATAATAAATAAATAAATAAAAAATCTTGATGCGGGAAAGCAGATTTTTCAAACCAAATGAGTTTTACATCCCCTTCATTTAAAAAATTCGACTGTAATTTAACTATAAATTATTTATTACAAGTAAAGGGTACGACGATATATTTGGTTTACTTTGATCTTATTTTACTATGTTTGCTATAAGCTTTGCAAATCATTTATTTATTTATTTTTGAATACGTAAAATTGGGATACATTCCAACACAACAACTGTTTTAGAAGAAACAATAATTTAAAATTTAATTATATAATATGTAAAGGGCTCAGTGCCCGTTTAAATGAAAATAAATATGTAAATAAATAAATAAATAAAATTGCAGGAAAAAAACAGACAAATTTAAGTTTCTCAAAACTGTTACTATGAAGTTTCTAAAAGAATAATAGCAGTTTATATATAAAGTATTAAATACAAAATAAAAAAAAATTACAAAAATTTTTTTATCCTTAAATTAAAAAATTAATCCTGTTGAATAAAAACAATGTGGTTTTTTCAACTGGGAATAGAATGGTGCAATAAGTAATGTTTGAGTTAAGCTACGTGCCAATTGATAGAAATGTTCACAAATAGTGTCCTGATCAACTTTTTGAAACATACAATTTGTTATTTGTCCTGTTGTTCAGGCACTTCGAAACATCATGAAATAGTAAACTCGAAATGTTCATGCCAAACGACATTTTAGATGAATTTTATAAGACATGTTGCGAATTCAATATTTTTTTCGGTTTAATAATTACCTACCAGGGTATTCTTTGCGGTTTGTAGGGTGTATTGCAAAAAGTTTCTGAATCGTTATTTTATTTATTGTCTGAGAAGAAGCGCCTGCATACGATTGTATTGTTTATAATTTATATCTGGATAGGATTTATTATCTGCTATTCGTATCTTGTATAGTAGTTATATGTATAGTGAGCAACTGAGAATAAAGAAGAAAGTAGGAGACAGAGGAGGAAGCGCCCTCTATACTCCCGCATCATTTTGAGAGAAGAAGAAGAACGGAAGGTGTAGGTGTAGGGTTGTTTGTATACAGACATTTCTGTGTTTGGCGCTTTAATATGCTCGAGCGGCGAGCCTCAAACAATGAGCATCAAATACAAACGGTCCATCCCGTCATAGAACTAAGCTATACTAAGAGTTCAAATCCCGGTTTGTCACGCGTTCTTTAAAAGACAATTATTAATAAGGTAAGACAATTTGTAACTTAAATAAGATTAAATTAGTAAAGAAAAAAAGCGTGCTTAAGAATAGTTCATCGTTGAGAAGATGAGTAGGAAATGAGTATTTACACGCAGAGCATTTATATTGTTTTTTATTTCGACAATTGCTGCTTTTTTACCCCATTGCGCTAACATGTTTCTTAATGAAGCGCCGGACTACGTTCTTGTGCATGATATCGAAATTATCGGTTGGATTGTCGGGCTGAGAACCGTGAGTAGTGAACACTACATAGTGAATTAATTATGGGACAAAATTATGCATGTGAGCACGCTTGAGGTAGAGAGAGTGAGAGAGACAGAGACAGAGAGACACACACAGAGAGAGAGAGAGAAAGAGAGAGAGAGAGAGAGAGAGAGAGAGAGAGAGAGAGAGAGAGAGAGACAGACATAGAGAGTGATTAAGAGGAGGGAGAGGGGACAGGAAGTCCACATAGTGAGTGACTGGACGTCGAGCTGTGGCGATTCATCGATACTATGATGCTTATTATCTTGATCACGTTGCCCCTGGATTCATCTACATTGATAAGCCGAACGAAAAGCAATTGAATTATAGAAAAAAGGGAATCCCTCGAGTTGCAGGAACATTTTCCACTTACTCGATTGCAATGGCCAACGTTAATCATCTGTGAGTAGTGCAATAATTGTTAATGAAAAATCGGATTGTTTGATTCCGCAAATACAATAAATAAGATACTCAAGAATTTGCCAGAAAAAACAGATATATTTTCTGATTTTTCAAGCTTAATTCTTGTCACCTTTGAGTAATAATGCTTACGCTATAAGAAACAGCAAATTCAACTGAGTATAATATAGCGACTTTTTTTCTTTACCGGCAACTGCGGTAAAGCAGCAACGTTTTTCCGCTATGTAGTAGCTTTGGAATTTCCGATTGTAACGGACTACATGTTTACTGACGAGTATCGAGCGATAGAATTAGCAAAATATACACATTGCGAGTACGAGATAAGAAATTAGGGAGAACCGCGTCTCGCGCCGCGGCATGTGGAGAGTCACTCAGCGACGGGACGACCCACCCGACGGTGGTCGAGCGGGCGCTCCTATTCCATAGTGAATAGTG
>UXGC01000868.1:0-48166 GCA_900480045.1 Eurytoma adleriae
AGATCCAGCGCCAAAAGTTACTACGGAAATTACCTTAACCTGGGTAAAAAATAATTTATTTAAAAACTTATACACGTATTTCGATACTTTTTGGATACCGTTTATAGTAGCGATTCATTGTATTCATTGTAAGAATCACATAAAACCATTTCAAAATACTGTCGCAAGTTGGGGAGGTAGTCTCGGTAATAATGATGCTTGCGGACTCTCGGTTGAGAGAAACGCTTGGCGATCGACTGCCTGACGGTCTCGAAGATTCTCCGTTGGGTGAGGGAAAGACACAGCACTAACCCCACTCACCTAGTCCTCTACGGGCATAGAGCCGTTGACTCTTTTAGAAAGGAGGTTCGGTGACAAAGTCACCACTAGGCTCATGAATTGTTCATGGCTCTTTGTTGAACGACTTCCACGACAGAGTTCATGAGATCTTCGGCGAGGTTTCCGTTAAGTCGTCCGCTGTCCTTCGTGGCTACGCCGAGGTCCTGATGGTCCGGATGGTCACCAAAGATGTCTCGGCACTGCGTCAATCCCCGCTGTGTCTTCAGCTCTTGGTTTGAAGTCCTACTCCGGGTTCATCTTCGGGGCCTGGAGTATCCTCGGTGTCTGAATTCGCCACGACCCCTGCACAGGTTGGGAAAGAAGGCGGGGAAGGGTACAACTTCGCCAAGACGAGTTATAAAATAAAAAGGCGAAAAACCAATATATTCTCGGACTCTCTTAGGACGTTCGGTAGACAACTCTAAGGAGAGCTAGTCAGTGGTTACGCTTCCGAACTCGCCCCCTTATATGCATCTCGCGGCGCGTACTCTCTTGCAATTCATGTCTCCACCTAGCGGCAGCGCGCGAACTGCATTGACGGCAGCACGGTATACATAGATATACCCGGCGCTGTACGTGGCGCTTTGCGTGTGCACAGGGGCGGGTGTAACAATACAATTTAAAGTTGAAGTAGTAATATTTTTAAATGAATAAGTCAAGTCTATATTCATAGACTTATAAATGAGAATAAAAAGCCATGACTTTACGCTTTCATTTCCGTTTTCACTTCTTTCAGCTGAATCAAGTGCTCCTTCCAGATAAATATTGTCTTTAATCTTCTTGTACTTCAGTAACAAAGCACAGTTTATATGTAAATGAAGAAAAAACGCATTGCGCCTTATCCTTAATCTTCGCGACGGTTCGAGTCATTAATTGAATTTTTCTGGCACGGACGTCAACGAGAGGTTTCCTCACGCGAAGATAAATATTGCAGCGTGGTCCACGAGAGAGGCGTCTAATTCCGTCCGCCGTGAGAGCAATTGCGGATTAGCGCCCTCGCCCCGCCCCGCTTAAAAATATCGGATTGCCCGCAGATGCGACCATTTCGCGGCGCGCGTAATTGCGCTCGTGCATTATTCCTTCCTTATTTCCGCGGGATCCCGTTGTTTGCGCTTAATTAAGTTGCGCCGAGCTACGGCCGCCGCCGATTCGCCGCGAATTCACTCGCTCGTAATGAATCACTTGAGCTTCCCGACTGCTTTGTGATTGTCTTTATTTACCTTTTTCTTTTCGTAGCCTCGGTGCAGATATCGCCGGGTTTTATTCGATTCATTATTGCGTTAGCGATGTTCACGGAAAATATGAGAGTACGTTATTGTTTCGACTTTTGCTGTTGTTAATGTTTCTTTTTTTAAGCATTGTTTGAATTTAATGAAGTTGTGCTTTTAAAATCGGTGTGAAAGATTTTAAGAGGGGAAACTTACTTTAGAAAACATCTTACTCTGAGTACCAAAGTTCAGAATTCAAGTGCAATCGATATATGAAGTGGTCTATCAAGATAAAGGTCTAAAGGTTTGTGCAATATTTGCGGGCTTTTCACAGCTAAGAACAAAATCTGATCAAATACGTTATACAATAAAACAATTTTTTCGTTTAAGCAAAAAGAAAAGAAAAAACTTACACCCCAGTAACATTAAATAAACCAATAATTAACTTTCTTTCTTCTATCGTTTATATTTTGATATTTTTCTAGCTCCACCCTGCACGTTTCTTCACGAAGTGACAAAAGTTTACTAATGAAAACAAAAGTTTCGAAAAAAAACTACTTAAGAAAACTAGCCATTCCGACTAGCGAGCCGAGAAAACTTCGTCGCAACATCCGTGACCGTAGGGGAGGGATTTTTCGAGGGGCTCAATTCGTCAGCTCGTAGCGAACAAATTGCTTAATCAAGACTCGTATCAATATTTTCCGTCGGCGAAACTTCCCGCACGTCATTAAAAATTGTCCCCTCGCTCTTCTCGCGACGAATTTAAACTTCGCGGCAAGGACGAGTCGCGCGCCCTCCTATAAATCCGAAAGTTTCGAGCTCTTTAAGCGGCCGCGGTGGAAACTAGTTACCGCAATCGCTGTTAAACCTGGAGTATTTAGAAACTTCAATTGAGCATGCATTTAGGGGGCACTCGTCCGGTTTTACGAAGGTCCGGGCGCACTTTTGTCCCTGCCGTCTTAAAGCGTTCGCGCGACTATACCCCTGCAGCGCCATTTAAACTTGCACCTGCTCGCTGCTGGAGTTAAGAAAGATGGATCGAGTCAATTAAAAGGAAAAAGCTTGCGTGATGACACGGATTTCCGGACGACGCGGTTTCCCGCGACGTTTGTATACGTCTCGCTCGGCGCTTTATCAGAGCCGTTTCACCGTATCTGCGCCCTGCGGTTTAATGTTGCTTTGATGGATTTCATTCCAGAGCTTATGGGCACTACGCAGGTATTTGGATGTTTCATTTTTTCCTACTCCACTGATTTTGCACCTCCTTTATTTCGCTTTTTATTTTCTATTAAAAAAAACCTTAAGGCCTCTTTTAAAAAAAAATTATAATTCTGTATAGAAAAACAGTGAGAGTAAAAGATTGAATGTCCCAATTGCCCTTTTACGTATATACAATCGTAAGTCACGATTTATCGAGTCAATCTATCGGCATTCTGCAAAACTGTAATGACTACCCTATCAAATATTATTAACGGATGTAGTGGTGGAATATAAATTGCGTCGAGGTCGCAATATCATTTAAAAATCTACGCTATTCAAAGCATGTCCCTTTAAACGCAATCAAACCCCCTCGTGGCACGACGAAAATTTACATTTTCATTGCCCCGGCGCATATTGTTTCCGACGCTCCCGCGCGCGGATTTAACTTCGATCAATGCGCAAATTAAAAGTTATATTCTCGCGGCCGCTGAGAAACAATCGATGAGGAATTCTTTCAATATGCGCAATGGGGATTTGATATTGAAAATAAAAAAAAATTGAAAAATTCGTATTGTTTCAAAGTTAGCTTTGAGAAACGGATTTCGATCCAAAAAAAGTGATAATATTTCATCGGAAAATTTTTACTCCTATCTGCGTTACATTATTAATTAATTCTTTTGCTATGCGTTGGAGGAAGTACACATTGAAAATAGTACATTTTGCTATGGTTTATTTCAATAAACCTACATTCTTTTTTTTTAATTAATAATATAATTATTATACTGAAGTATAATTCTAATAAAATATTTATAATTTTGCAAAGTATAATATCTTTATTTACATAAATGTTTTAAAATCTCATGAAAAATGCATTGTACCTTCCTATTGCATAAACATAAAATTGCACCGATAATAGTGTATAAATAAACATAATTAATTTCTCATTGTATAAACAGCAACGACATATCAGACTATTGGACCAAACAACAAGATTAAATAACGAAAGATCAAGCCAGTAAAAAAGCAAAATAAAGTAAATCCTCCCTAAAGCACAAAATTAGCACTTCCTTGTAGAGCTACTTCCCCTAAACTGCATCCAGTAAATTTCAGGAGCTCCATCCTAAGCCTTAAAAAAGCGCGAATAAATTCTCCTCCTTTGCCTGGCCTCGAGGCGAAAAGAAAGACCGGGTTGGAGGTGGGGAGTGTGGAAGGGGGAGCGAAAAAGGGCGAGGCGCGCTCGGGATGCCGCGCGCGCGCGCATCAGACATCGACTCTCCATCGGAACTAGCTAGGGCAGCTGCTGCAGCGGCGTCATAACCGTTTCACACCTGAGAAACGCCTCCAACCATCCTCTTTATCGCGCGCCTCCGGAGAATTTACGCGCAGACGCGTGACGCCACGTAAATTTCATAGCCTGAAATAAGCGCCTTTAGCCAAATTCGCGACGAGCGGAGAAAGATGACATGTTCTGCTATCCTTGCTGCTTTTTTTATCCTCGCGTTTCGCCAGATCGTAATTAACCGGCGAGCTTTTGTGCGGAATTTTCTCGGATTTGCATAACACGTCGGTACGGCGATAATTCGATTCGAGATGCTGCGCTGCGGAAGTTTTTTTTTTACCGCAAACTCGCTTTATTGTATTTATTATTATCGAAGTTTCTTTTATTAATGGTACGTGGTTTGCTTTGCATTATACATAAGATTATGTAATTAACCTATTTTTTAATTCGTTAAAAGCGAACGAATAATACTGATTCACTTAAATTTGCAACAATTATCTTTAAATAAAACGGTAACAATATTTTGTAAATAATATATTTTTACTTTAATGTTTATATAAAAATTATGGATAATCATAATTATTATTATGATACTATGCCATTGTACTATTATTTTATAGCATGATATTTTACAGAAATATTTTGTAGCATGAGATGACACTTGTCTGTAGAATTGGAGCACACAATATTGCAGATTCGCGTATAACTGCCTGATCAGCGCTGATCAGTACTCGTCAAACAGGTTGTTAACAATTGTACTTGCACTAATCAACGATAATAATGAAGGGCGCTTAATTACAGTCATTTGAGTTGATTTACCTTGATACAGTATTGTTCTCGTATAAAAAAATTAACTTTCAGGATATACAATATCAGCCGTTTGGAAATTTACATAGCATATAGAAATCAACTGACTTTTTTGAAACACTAGGTCGTTAAGCAATGTCTATAGTTTTGTTGATAGACTAACCGTTTGCACGCAAAAATCTAAATTTCACTTTTAAAAAAATGCACGAATTTAACAGTTTATCTACATTTTGCGCATATTCAATGCCGCAATCCTTTGTTTTTTAAATTCAAAAGAGAATAGAAAAATTGAATATTGGTTCACGATTACTTCAAATTTATCTAGGGGTATCTGTCATGTGGGTTGGGAGATGATGCGATCATATAAAACTAGCATGGCAATGAACGTTTCACAGATATTTTGCTCAACAGTAATCGCAGACAATTCGCTGACCCTTACCAGAAATAACTAAATAACAATAAAATTTGCATGCGCCTGGATTTAACGAATAAACCTAAACGCCATCGATCACTCCGACCAGATTGTTTCGTTCTAATGTAGGAAATCGAGATAGAACATGGTTCGATCAATGATCCAGTCAATTAGGACGTCATCATCAATGTCAACTTCCGACGTTTTTGTCATCGTTGTCTATCATTTTCATTTTATAATCGTTATCTATTTCATATTCGTTTTCATCACCGTTCTATTCGTTACCGTCGTTGGTATTTTCATTATCGTCAATTTCATGTATGTTTTTGTGATGGTAGTCTTTATCATCAAAGCCAACTTCATTTGCATCTTCGTCATCCTTGTCTATCATTTTCATTTTATCACTTTCTATTTCATATTCGTTTTCATTACCAAAGTCAACTTCATATTTGTTTTCATCGCCGTTGTCTTCATCATTTTCTATTTTATGTTTACTATCTTCATCATTCACCTATTCGTTACCGTCATTGGTGTTTTCATTATCGGTACCTATCTCACCTTTGTTTTCATCATCAATGTCAACTTCATGAGTTTTCGTCATCATTCAATTTCATGTCCATTTTATTATTGCTATCTACACCATCTTCGTTTTCATCATGGATGTAAACTTCACTTATGTTTCGTCATCCTTCTTATATAATTTTCATTTTCATGGTTGCTATCTGCATCATCTGCGCATTTGTTAGCGTTTTCATTTACTTTATTTAGAGCACTATCGCCATTGTGCTTTCCATTTTTCCGTACAAAATAACATTAAAAAACTTACTTTTCAATTACTATCTATAAAAAAAAACAAATATGGAAACATTCGAAGTGAAAGTACTCAATTGTAGATTCTAAACACACAAACTCATGTGCACCTTGGTTGAAATTTTTCTAAACCGTAATAAAATAAACACCGCTGTGTAAGGAATTCGGGAGTCAGTAGAGTTAGCGCGGCAGAGGATCCTGCCGCAAATAATGGAACCGACTGGATGTCTGCAGCAGGCGCCCGACGCAGACATCGCCGTAGGACTGCTGCGTCAAAGACCGCCGGCATACGGGCACGGCGCCGACGAAATCCCTGTGTGCGCAGCCATGAAGGAGGCCTCTTTGCGACACGCGCACCGCTCTAATTACGCGGAAATTTGCCGCGTGCGTCTCTTGCGGTCGCTTCGCTGAAGACACAACGGAAATGGGAAAAAATTCGTTAACGGGCTTGCGCCTCTGTCGCTAATAGCGCAGGCCCGATATCCATTAAGAAAATGCTTCAATTATTCTCAAAAAAAATATATATATATATATATATATTTAGTGTAAACTTCTTGTTTTTGTACAAATATTTTTGATTTAAAATTTCTCGAGTAAGACTTATAACTTACATCAGGAAACGTTTTCTCACAATTTAATCTATTATTAACTGCATAATAGATTTATCGAATTTGGTCTCCCCTGTTCCAAGTATTGCAATACTTAAATAATACAGTTTTTAGCTTCTTTTTTTTATTAAATATTTTTTATGATATTAATAACATAAAAATAAAACACTTGTATTTCTGAAATTCTTCGCAATAACAGTTACCTATTTTAGTGACTATTTATTTAATTTAGCTATAAATTTTGACAAACCTAAAATTTCAATATTACCCTAGTCTTAGCCCTCTATCTTCAAGAAAATGGTTCAGACGTTTACGTACTCAATGCAGGGGTAATTACCTGAAAATTTGCCTTGAGGATAAATTCTCTTTAAACAGTAATTAATATACCGATGATACGGAGCGAGGCAGGTGTACACATTAACTGGAAAACGTGCATTTGAAATGTGACTTTTGACACTTTGGTTTATCTTTTCTATTTTTTGTGTCGAAAATATAAAAAAAAAATAAACAATCGATGAATTTTATTTGTCCTGTTTGTTTATCTTTGTTTTTCATACATTTTTGCTTCATTCATTTTTACCTGTAATTTTCGTTTGTAAACTCTCCGATACAGTCGACAATATTCTAAATTAGTTCTCACTATCGGTGAACTAGATGTTAATTTAATATGACGATGGGTTGAATAAATTGTATTAAATGTAATATTAAAGTCTTATGGAAATATTGCGTAATTAAACTCAAACACAAGAATCATTATACCTAAGAATTTCTTTATCTTGCCTACTAGTTAGTGATTACTATTTTTATTATGGTATCAGAATATTGAAAATTTAATTATTACTTTGATTTTATTTTTTTAGTAATCGTTATTTTTCCTCCTACTGAAAGAAAGATCCAATTCAGTTTCTATTTCTACTAAATACACATTGTTTAGAAAATAAGAAGATATAGATCATAAAATATCTTCACCCAAAGACGCATTCTTTATTGTAATCTTTATGATACCCAAAGCATGGTAAACAATTACTAAAAAATATTACTCTCGAAACGGCGCGATAAACAACTGTTTTACTTGGCATTAAGTACGCACTATATTTGTTAAACAGTCACGATTCATTTTCATTAACCGGAGATTTGCCGTTGGTTAAACTAAAACTTCTAATTCATATAACTTAACCAATCAAAGGGAAAATAAACGAAAATGCTGCTTAAGCTGTGGGGTTAACAATCGCGTAACCATCAAGCACGCAGAGGCTCAGTCTTCATCGTGATCAATGGGCGAGAGTTGCGCTTTTCCACGGAGCGAGGTAATTCTTTATCGGGTTGAAACGATTAAAATGTGTTTCTTCCTACCCCATCCCATCGTGGCTCTCTCTTTTCTTCCATGCCGAATGATTGATGTCATGTTGCACGTAAGAGAAGCTTGCTTCCTATACGATCGCCTGCGCATCGTGTAATCAGCTCACCCAGCGAGACGTACGGGGTAACGTCTACACGAGCCGCGGTATTGCTATCTTTATGACGAAAATAAAGGTGTCAGATTTTTCAGTTCAGTGTGTTGTACTTTTACCTTTTTAGTTGGGTAAGGAGTACTTTTCTAAGATCTGCTAATTTTGAATGTTTTATTGTATAGCTCACTAGTATAGCAGATCATATAGACTTGATTTACGCGATTTAGAATTTGATTTGAACTTATATTTGATATAGTAGAAAAACAGTACCAAATCATCATTCCTTTACTCGAAATCGTACCTTTCTGCAATGATATGAAAGAAAAATGTTTATCTATCGATGCATGTTGGTTCAACATTCTTTCAACTCTAAACCAATATTGGTTCAATATTCGTTCAAACTGTACTTGTAACCAAACATAAAAAAAAAAAGTTTGAGGTCCTTAACCAACCACAAAATATTCGATATATTCATAATTACATAAGCATGAATACCAATATTTCTTCAGAATTCATCCACTGTTGGTAAATATTAGGCTAATATTGATCTAATGTTGCCATAATTTTTCACGATAATATTGATGTAATGGTGGTCAATTTTCATTTAATATTGGTACAATGTAAACATTTGACAAATATTGAAAGCCAGTATATTTTTTATCAATCTAATTTCCTTGTAAAGGCCAGCATAGTATAGATTCAATTTTGTATTATATTAGCATTATGCTGATTTAATTGTGATCACAATATCGAAAGCAAGTAAAAAGCCGAACTAGTTCTAACACAGATGTAAACATAGGTTTACGAGGTTGAGAATGATCCTTTAATATCCTCTCTACATTTTTCACATAAGTAAAAAAAAATTTAATTTTCACATACTTCATAAATATTCTTTACCACTGAACTAAAAATACTTAAAAATTTCAACGCAAGCAAAATTTTATTCGATTATCTTGCGGCACAGAGAAAAAGCGCACGCGATAACGCAAGCTGTATTTTAGATATCCCATATTTATACCTCATCGATTTATATCGCTCGCGGAGAAACCCAGATTTTACGATACCTGTCACGCGTACCGGGAAAATATCGGTCGGCGTTGACCGACGTGGCGATCTATATTTACGCGGCCGGCAACGTTTGCGAGACAGCCGGATTGCTGTAATTGCCAACGACGAATCCCCTCCCTCCCCTCGCCACATACATTTGCTGCAAATTTGTCCGAACAAGCTATTCGTCATTCGTCTTCCTCTCGCGAAATTGCGATCGACTCGGTTTTTATTCCCGTAATAAGAAAAAGCGGGTCGAAAGAGCGTCATCAGCTTCTTCTCGCCTCTGTGCCTTGTACTATTACTTGTTTTTATCCGACTATATCTTAAAATGTAAAAAAAAAGAATGGAAGACAAAAGAGAGAAGAGAAAATTGCGGCAGGTGTAGTTTTAGCCGTGGTTTAGAGGGTTTATGACGCGGGCAAAAGGAGGAAATAGTGGGGTGTCCGCCGAATCCTTTTACTCTCGTTTTTCAATTTTTATCGCGCGGAAGTTCAGGGAGAGTAAGCCCGGGTGCGCGTCCGGTCACTCCCGCATTGGCTTTTCAAGTTTTATCGCGCGAGCTGCTTCGCCCCGAACTTCAGCCAGCCGGGTTTATTTCTTAATTTAGCGGACGAGTTAATTTAAAGTTTCACGTGGCAAGATTACAGTTTAGCGATACTTTGATAAATTTCGATAATTGCCGATCCACCACCGCGTACCCACTCCCCCCTTACTCACCGATTGTTATTTCATCATTTTCGAGCGATTTTCGTCCTCCTTTGTCTCGCGCGACGTTTTTATCAATCTCGATGGAATCCACCTCGTCACCTCGATGATAGAGTAGACGTCGTTCGAACGGCTTTGAATGCGCGTCACTATGGCGACGCGTCGGAGCGATCGAGACTAATGATAATCTGAAGCGTCGCTGCAAAATACGAAGCATCGCAAACTTTCTAACTTGACTCGAAGATAAGCTACTTCGGTACTCCCCTTCTCCACCTTCCATACTTCTCCTTTTGCCTCCACCCCTTTGTGACACGCGCACCGCTAATTGCAATCAAAATTGAGGTGCTCCATGCATGCACCAAGTTTCCGCTTCGAGAGATCCTCTCGGTGCTCTATCACCCCGTAAATTCCTTTAACCGGAGCCAGTCCTGGTGTGAGAATATGCTAATGTCTCAAAAGGTATTGCTCAATATTCAAGAAATTAGAAAGTAATGTTCATCATATTAATAAGATTTTGTATTAAATTTTGTTATTTAATGACATTATTTTTCAGATTTTTTGGGAGTAGATTTTATAATCTTGAGTATATCATATGAGGATAATACTTGGCAAGGTACACGTAGTTGAATGGTTTTTTTGAATAATAACTTTACTCTATGAACATCAAAGTACTTTTATTGATAAGTTAATTTTTTAAATGAATTTTCCTCGAAAAAATAAATTTCAATACCTTAGACTTTTACCTATACTGTTCTAGAAAATTATTCGAAAAATGTATTACTCATTTTACTATTGAATAATAAATTCGCATGAATTTATTAAAAATACGTAATGCTTAAAAAATTTACTGAAAACATTGCAAAGAAAAGTCTACGAATATGCTATGTATCCAATATCCGAGATCGAGAAAACCAGATCCTCGTGCAGACATAAGCCTGCTCCGTTCTATAGCGTTGTTCGCAGCTCTTGGTAGAATTTTCATAAATCGCTATACCAGGGAAAGCAGCCCTTAAAAAATAAAAAAAAAAAATAATGGAATCCTGCACAAAGGCCAATCGTTCGTAGACGGGATTTGCTATGCTTGTGCGCAAGCATTTTGGCAAATTCTGCACACTCGTTCCGTCGCAGAGTCGACTATTCGCCTTCTTTCTCCAATGGTCTATTGTGCCCCCGATTACATTATAAAGCGTAGGGGAGGGAGAGGCACTCCTTTAGCCTAGACGAATAACGAAATATTTGGATCTGATCTGTTAATTCTCCATCTCTATCTCCATCTCGATCCCCATCTCCACCCCCATCCCCATCTCTATCTCTTGATTTTACAGAAAATCGAAATTTATTTGTTATATTCATATTCTTATGCATGTTGCAGGTCACGTGGATCCGGCGAAAGAAGGATCACCAACTATTGACCGTTGGTCTGACGACGTACGCGAGCGATGAGCGCTTCCAGGCAAGGCACTTTCACCACAGCGAAGACTGGACCCTACAAATCAAATACGTCCAACAAAGGGACGCAGGGATGTACGAGTGCCAAGTGTCGACCCATCCGCCCACGAGTATATTTCTATTCCTCGAGGTCGTCGGTAAGTCCATGATTAATTGGCGATGAGGCAGTCAGCTGCGAGCTATGCTAGCATTCGCTGCTCTCTTACTGAGGGGATGCTAGAACGAAGCGCGGAGTGATCCCTGCGGTGAATTATTAAAATCGACTTTTTAGAAAGGGACGATTTCACTTACTTCGATTATGTTTTTGCACTCGGCTGCTTTATTCGATATTTTAGATTTAACCTTTACAAGGTAATATTCGAGTCAAGGTGACATAATAAACTGCAGAGCACTCGTAATAATATCTCATATAATCTGATTTAATCATATCATCTTATTTTTTGTTTGGATTTTAATTTTTCACTTTCAGATTTTCATATTATTTAAGGCAGTAAATGAGTTCTTGATTATTATATTTATTTATATCCAAATTTTATTTATTCAAATTTGAATTAAAATTAAACGGATAATAAGTCCTTATTACAATAATAAAATTATTGTGCAATACTAATAAAAATTCCACGCACCCACAAAAAAGGGGTTCTCACATATTATAACCTAATGAAACCAAAAATAACATTAGTGTTCGCTCTAGTTATTGAATTTTCTTTCAAATTTTTTTTCTGTAACCCGCATGCTCCCCTAGGAGGATTTTACGGGAAGTGCCTATCATCTCTCTGTGTGGACACATTAAATCTTAACCATTCATGCTAAGACCTCCCACTCGCATTCGCCTGGGCCATGCTAGTCCCCATCTGTGGACTAGAAGAAACCTTCTATGAGGGGAACCACCAGCAACAGCAACAGAAAACAGCAAAAAAATACCAGCAACCAGCAACTGTTGCTGGTGTTATTGCTGTTGCTGATGTTGCTGATGTTGCTGATGTTGCTGATGCTGGTGTTGCTGTTGCTGGTTGACAGCAACAAGCAACAAACATCAGCAACCAGCAACGCCAGTAACACCAGCAACATCAACAAACACCAGCAACAGTTGCTGTTGCTGGTTGTTGATGTTGCGGGTTGTTGATGTTGCGGGTTGTTGATGTTGCGGGTTGTTGATGTTGCTGATTGTTGCTGTTGCTGATGTTTGTTGCTTGTTGCTGGTTGTTGCCGTTGCTGGTGTTGCTGGTGTTTGTTGCTTGTTCCTGGCAACCAGCAACAACAACACCAGAAACAGCAACAGACAGCAACAGGAACTATCAGCAACAACCAGTAACAAGAACAACCAGCGACAACCAGCAATAGGAACAACCAGCAACAACCAGCAACAGGAACAACCAGCAACAACCAGCAACAGGAACAACCAGCAACAACCAGCAACAGGAACAACCAGCGACAACCAGCGACAACCAGCAACAGGAACCAGTAACTGTTGCTGGTGTTGCTGATTGCTGGTTGCCAGCAACAAGCAACCAGCAACAGCAACACCAGCAACGGCAACACCAGCAAAAGCAACCAGCAACATCAACCAGCAACTGTTGCTGTTGCTGGTTGCTGGTGCTGGTGTTGCTGGTTGTTGCTGGTTCTGGTTGTCGCTGTTGCTACTGGTTGCCAGCAACAAGCAACCAGTAACAGCAATAACTGGTTGCCAGCAACAAGCAACCAGCAACAGCAATAACAGCAATAACTGGTTGCCAGCAACAAGAAACCAGCAACAATTGCTGGTTGCTATTGCTGGTTACTGTTGGTGTTGCTGTTTGCTGTCAACCAGCAACAGCAACCAGACATTGCTAGCGTTGGTTGCTGTTGCTGGCTTGTCAGTCATTTTTACCCCTACGAATGATTTAGACTCCCAACGTGGGTGTACATTAAAAAGTAAAATTGACGCTGAAATTATCATGGTCATGGAAAAATCTTAAACCTCCTGGGTGAAATGTTTCTCCTAAAGCTTTCTCTAAGTTTTCTATGTTATTAAGCCTTATCGGGACTACTGGAGGACTATAAAATTAAAAAAAAAAGTATCACGGCTGCGCTAATGTCATGTTTGATTTTAAGATATAAAAAAAATACTAACCATACCGTCTGGTCGTTTCTACTGGGCATATAAATACTATCGTTACTATACTACCTCTTAAACGGCATGCAATTACACTTCAAATTTTTAATAATAAATAATTGCGAAAGAATGAATATTTTTATTGCCATCAAGGTGTATCATGACTTTATTAAAATTTCATCGAAACTTTATAAGGTTAATTGAACTAGTTTTCGAAAATAAATTGCATGACAAAATTAAATTGCAAACGCTCAAAAGAGTAACATTATACTCTGAAATTTTCAGAATATAATTCTTTTTTACTTCACGTACATAACATCTCAATCACGTGTCATCAAACTTTGACGGTAACATCACATCCTTAGTTTCTCCTTTCATAATATTCAGAATTGCATAATATCGTATTAAACTGCTATTGTATTGTAAAAAAATTTACTATAAAATTGACTTAAACATAATTTAACGAAATATATCAACAAACTTCGAGAATAATATTTTCTCCGAACAATGGAACTAAACTTTTTTCGTATTTCTCAGTCAATATAAAAGCTCGTCTATTTTACCAAATCATTTTTTAATGTAAATAAAACATTTATTTTGGCAGTGGTTAGTTTACCTTCTCTCGTTCTGTTGATTTTCAAAAAAACACTTTAATTAAACCATATTAGTATAGCGGTCATTTTTTCCATCGCTGCGAACTACTGCTGAAAAATCCATGGCTTTCAAAAAAGAGAATAAAATGCATCCCCTCGATACGCCGAAGCAACAAAGCCCAAACACGAGTCTATTGAATTTCGTGGAAGAGGAGAAGGGGGATGGAACGAGCTACGCGCGCCCGCGCAGCCGCGAAAATTAATGCAGTCGCTCGCGCGCGTGATTCGAGCGAGAAAATTCGGGCACGCCTTGGCAGCGTCGTCCCGACGTTGAGCGTGATTAATCGACGATAAGTGTCTTAGCGTAATACAGGGCGGCGCGAGCGGCACATACGCGCGGCTCACGCGCATAATAAATCTCGGGGCGCCGGCCCGAGACTTTCAGCGCCTTACTTAGGTAGGGGCCCCGGGTACTCCCTCCCCCCGTTTAATTCCTCGGGGCTTGCGACGAGCGCCGCCTGTCTTAGCGTGATTTACTCCGCGCTCGGAGAAACGCGAAATAAAGAGGAAGACGCATTGTCTCGCCCCCCCCCCCTCACCCCCACCCTCACGACCTCAGCCGCGCAACTTTTACGGTTTGTTTGTGCTCGCTTTTTTCTCCCCACCTTTCCTCGCGCCGCAGAAAAAAATGCCGACTACGGAGCGTTTTACATGTAACAAAGGCGGCTTTTTTTATTTCGCGCGCTCGCTTTTCAAAGCGCACCACCGACGACGGTATCTTTTATTGCACGATGCCGCGTATTTTTTTTGTTTGTCCCTGGTTTTTTTCAACAGTGAAACCTTCAAGTTATCTGAAAAATTTTACGTGTGGATACGAAAGGGTCGCTTTTTTAGTGCACGGAAATTCTACGACTTTTTATTGAGATCGATACTGGTCTGGGGTGGGGGGATTTGACATATGCGCGGCATAAATATCACGAGGCGAGTCGCGATGCACACGTTTGACCGTTTGAAGGTGAGTTATTGACTTGCTCAGGTGTGCACTGCGTCCTGCGCGGTTAGTATCAGGCTGCTGCGCCTTGATTTTCGCCAAGTTGCAAACGGTGCACAGTAAGCTTTTTGAATTGCCAAAATAGCTAGGTGTACGACATTTTTTAGTCGCCTATCTTTAGACATTCTGGTAATATCCACCCATGCTCCAAATGATTAACTAAATCGTAAAACAATTATTCTTTTTTCTATAGAAGGATTAATGGTTAAGCAAGAAACAGTTGTTTTAAATACTGAAATTTTAAAGATTCTTTGTTTGCAGTAATAAAGGTATCAGAAAAATATTACTAATAATCCAACATTTAGAATTTATTTTGATGTGCATAATCAGCATTAAAATGCCAAGTTTATCCTATCATTTAACTACTTAGTCATTAATAGCAAGCATTATAATCGTGAGCTATAATCACCGGTCATAAAATAATAACTAATAATACGCCAGTAAGCCAAACTACACCTATTAATGAAGAATTATATCATAGATTGGATTTTATGTGAGAAAAAGAAAACTAGAATGAATGAGGCCGATATTTTTATGGCCCTTCAGATAAATAGAGCTACAGTAAAAGCTGAACTCGGATTGGTAGGATATTGATATTTTTAAAATTGTTGCAGATTGCGACTAAATGTAAAACGTCAGTTCTGGCGTAACAAAATTGTATTTATGCAACTTCGTGTGTAAAGCGCTATTTTACATTCGCAAGCGCCCCCTCTATCGGCATTTTACGCGGTCATTGAATAAAATATTGTTCGATACACCTGCGAGAGTTGATTTTAGCCTCGTGCCAACTTTTTGCAAATGTCACACGTGACTAAAAATAACTTTCTCGCACTTAAAATTTGACCCTTTTTTATTTTGGGTAACCATAAAATATACCTTGTCCCTTTTTTATTGCCCTCGGTCCCGGATACTCTTCTTCTCAGACCGCGAGGGTGGGATTTTCCCTTTCCCTGCGATTTTCCGAGAGGAGGTGTCTTAGCCGAAATTTTAACTTGGTGCAAAATTCGTTAGAGTTGACGCGTTACTCTGTGTCCGATCGAGTCCGAGAAAGGGACTTTTCCTTTAAGGCGGTAAAATTATTTTTATTTAGTCGTGTTCTTCAAAATCACATCTAAGGCAGAACCACAAGGCCAGAGTCCAGAAGGCTGATCTGGGTCGAAATGTGCCTACAGTGCAAATAAAATATAAAAATATATTCCTCTTACTATGTACGATGCACAGTTGATTAATCAAATCAATTGATTTGACACACTTTCTGCGGTAATAGCATATTCCGTTTTAGACTAACGCAAGGTATAGCATCAGGTATTTTTAAAACCGTCACTTTGTACAATATCAGTGCGATTCAGACATAAAGACATTAATTAATTAGTCATCCTCAATTGTAGAATCACATCAGATCCACTAGTCTTCTTTTGTGGGTTACATGAAAATTACATTGACATGTAGTGATAAGCTTCTAAGACCATAAACTCGGTCCCTTGATTAGCGATTCGCTAAACCCTGATATCGGATATGACGTAATTTCACAACTACTTCGCCGTAGAGTGATAATAGTTTTGGGGGGCAGCGCAGGATAGACTTTGTCAACAGCGAGTCGACTCACCTAATCAGACCCTCGTATATACGTGTCCGCGCGTTTGCTCGGTCACCTAACGCCACTCGCCTAATCAGACCTACCTGCTCCTGTCTACACAATGCGCAATGTTTGATTTACCCTTGTATCGCAATTCGCATGTTTTTGTCTTTGCCCTATTTTTTTAATATCCAATGTTTTCGAGAGACTAAACATTTTTTTAGTTGCTAAAAGTAGCATACTAGATAAAATAAAACGTCTGGATGTGTTCGATTATTACTACTGACTTGTATATTGGTACCAAAAAAGTTACAATTTAAAGAAGCAATTATGCTTTAAATCCACAGCTCTATCTTAATAACCAATATAATTGCTACAAATCATCTCTTTTAACCTCTTCAAAATTCGAATTCGTCCGTAGCACTTGCATGAAAGCTCTCAATCTCAAAATGCCTTCAACGTGCCATTTAAAATCTGCATCATCATAAAATCTGCAAATGAGCAAACGAACGACTTGCGTCAGCGATAAGCCTCTCTTCCTCTGCCTCTCTCTCTCTCTCTCTCTCTCTCTCTCTGTCTCTCTCTCTCTCTCTCTCTCTCTCTCTCTCTTCCGCTTTCTCCCTCTCTCTATCGTTTTTTCTACTGTTCTCGAAATGTCTCTGTCTTTGATTTTTTTGACTGGAAAGAAAGGCTTTAAATAGCGTCAGAACTCCAAAATCCATATCTCAGTTGACTTCAATGTGAATGCAATGAGGAGGGGGGGGGTCCATCGGTACCTTCGAATGAATGAGCCGATCAAAAGCACGGAATTTCCTGGGTTCGGTAGCGTGCGTCGATAAACGCACGTATGATTAACGGAGCACGAGCCGCGAGGCTGATTTACGAGAGAAGCGGGCGTTTTCCTGTGGCGCGCTTGCGAACGTCGAATTAATTATTCCGCGAGCAGGAGAAAACGGGCGGAGGCGATCCCTCGCGGGATTTGTCGCGTCGGGTGCGCAAGCGGGATGTACGATATCCTCACCTTCGCCCTCCCGCTGGGGGCACGCAACTGCGAGCAAACATTCCTCGGGTGCATGTTTTCTTTAGACTATACGAAAAACGTTTGTTTTGGGCGGCGCCTGAAATTGCTTTAATGGCAATTGCACTTTTTTCGTTGTTATTGCGCATATACTGAACAACAAAATGATCACAAAAGTATTCATAAAAATTTTTCTATTTTCAAATGCACATTAAACCGTTGTATTGTTGTATTTCATTGCAAGAAGACAATTTTTTTATTTTGTAATTAATTATCAGTACTTTCACCTTATAATGTCCAAATAATTTTATTTCTTCAAAATTTAGATGCATTTTTTGTAGCTTACATAGATTTGTTATTGATGTTAAAAAAACCATCAAAATAATTTATTGAGAATAAATAATGTAAATAGTTTTTAATGTTTTTTTAGTGATGATAACGTTCACTGAAAACAGGCTATGACCATTGCAAGATTTGTGAGAGATTACTTCCATAAGTACCTCCATAAATTTTTTTTGATGAGGTTAGAAATAACTTTAAGTGAAGTAAGAGTCCATCTCTGTCTGTTCAAAATTATGTCTTTATTCCCGCCACATAAATTTATATTCAAGAAACGTACAAGGTAAATGCAAACTTCTAATTCAAAAACCATCTAAATTATTACTAATTTTCCTAATGGCATTTATTATTTATAATGAAAAATTAATTTAAACACTTATTGTAATATTAACCACTGCTGATGAATGTTCACATATATCATTAAATTCTTTGAATTATATACTACGAAGAGCAATCTCGTGTTTTCAAATTAAAAATTAATGTTTGCCTATTATAATTGAAATCGGAAGAAAACAAAATGAGTCACTTACGTTATTAAATAAATTAAACGATATTTCCATAATATATCGTATCTCTTATACGAAGTATATTTTTAATAATTTTTCGTATTTCGGCATGTAAACAGCCCCATAACAACCTCGTTGGCCCTCTGGTGGCGACATCAAGCGGATCACTTACGCTCCCGTAGGAGTTACAATTACTATATCTATATCGTACTTTACCTCCCAGGGAGCGTAACTGCGTATCCGTATATATGTATATAAATAGTACAGCTGTTACTTGTTATGCGCAATTTCACGGTAAAACCAACGAGTTTGCTATGGGGCTGTTGCATGCCTTAGTATAAAAAATGCAATACGCATCTGCAGCTAAAGTGAGCGATAACACCCCCGGTGAGTAAGGTGTCCTCAAGAGCATTTGTACAGGTACATGCATATAGATGTAAAAGAAATATAAAATTCAAAAAATTTAAGTTGTTTGATTTTATGCTATAAATAGTCTATAATATAGAATATGACATCAATAATACAAATATTGACTATTAATACGTCGTATAAATTCTAAAAGCACTTTTAAATTCTAAAATGAAATTTAGATGAAGTCGGCTTCAAGTACGACTTTGATTAGTTGATAAAAAAAAAAGAATTTAAGCTAAATTTTACTAAAAATTATCAATTAAGCGTACCCCAGATAATCGGTAACTCGGAACTTTTAATGCGTCAAACAAACAGAAGCCGGGATAGTTGATCCACGCAAAAAGCTCCGGGATCGACGTTGGCAGTTTCGCCGCAGTAAAGTCGCCGCGCGTATTGACGGCTGTGAGTATGGGCTCGACGCTCTCAGCCATTCCCTTTCTGCCCCTTGGCTCGGCTGAAAAGCGGCGCATACCTACGCGCGTCGCACCGCGCGAGAAAGTAATTAAAAAAATTCCCGGGTGGTCGGGGGGTCAGGCTTGCGTCAAAGAACTCCTTCAGGCAATTTTCCCACGCGCTCTTGTGCTCTTTTTTTTATTTTTGCTTTTTTTCCGTTACCTTCGGTTTTCAAAGTAAATGAGAAAGAGCCCGGGGGAGTTTGTTTAATTGATGTAACTGACGTGTGGGCGGGGCTCAATGGTGGAGAGCAAGTGCTGGATTATTTATCGGAGTGATTATTGAAGTGGCGCAGGGGCTCTCGAGGACGCTTTCAATGAGCGTCTTAATTAGAGAGCGAGGCGTTTGATTTATTAATTATCTCGTTGATTTAAAATGCAGCTTGTTCGAAAGATCAGGTCTTCGACTCTTGTCGCTGAAATGTTTCTTGTTAATCGGGTCACTGAAAGCCTTCGATTGCGATGCATTGCAGAGTGGATCACTTGTCAGACTATTCTATTACTAGTTTTATTTAACTTTCTTTTTATACAAGTAATTTATTGTTCTTGTAGTAGTAATAAATTTATTTTTTTTCGACTTTCGCGCAGCCTTTCGGTCCAACGTTATGCAGATCACCTATCTCTACCGAGTGGGGGGAGGACACGGCACTAACCCCCTCACTTAAGGTGTTGGGAGGACACAGCACTAACTCCATGACCTCTGTAGCCGAACTTCCACTTTAACTTATACCCCCCACTCCCCGAATTTGCCAAGGACCCTATATCTTGTGACTCAGGGAGAGTCGGGGACCGACATTCATCGCTTATCCGGTTTGTAATATCGGGCCTATTCACTCCCAGCTAAGGAACAGTCGATAATGTCACTGTTGTCACGATCGCTGGACACCCTCCTAGGAAGCTTTTGCGCCCCCCTCCCCCACTCTTCGTATTCGTCAAGGATATGCTAGTCGCCGCTTGTGGTGCAGGGAAAATCTCTAAGAGGGGAAAACCTGCACCGAGAAGCCGGCCAGAAGAGTCAGTACCATCTACTATTCAATGTACGGCAGATGGTCCATCGTCCCCCCGCCTGGGGTGTAGTCAGTAATGTCGTTTCCGTTGGTGTCGATTGCCCACCCACCCCGATTAAATTGCAATTGATATCGCTTAATCAGGATGTTACGATCCGCGGCGCAACCACATTGACACCTCCGACCAACCTCTAATAGAGACCGTGGTGAATAAGGAACTTATTTACAAAAAATTCAAGTGAGGTCCTTACCCCAGAGCCATCGCGGCTCCAATTCATTAATTATATTTTGAATTTTCTTTTTGAACTTCCAAATCTATACCCTAGTAAAAAATAACCCAATCAAAACAGATGACTGTTCATTAATTTTGTTGACTAACAAATAACAAAAACATTGACTAACGGTTATAGACAACTGTTAGTAAACTATCGATAAGAGGAGTTGGGAAAACAATTATTTTAAGATTTAGTAGACATAACAAAACACGGTTATGTTCCAAAGAACAACACAACACTCAAATTTGAAGTACAAACTTTACTGATCTAAATCTATTTATGTCAAGTAAGCTACACTCAACCAGGAAAAAATTATAAATACTATTTTGTGAAATAATATCAAAGTTACGAGAAATCCGGTTTATAAAAAAGCGAAGTATTTTCTTACGTCTGCTTTGTTTATTCGGGATTCGAAAAACTAAAGTATTGACGTACCACTATACGGTCGCACCGAATTTCATCTGTTCCTGACGCGTACACACATTATTCCGTCATCAATTCAACGTCACATCGCACGAGCCGTGATCGCGCGCGGCGTCGCGAAAGCCCGAAAATCTTATCACTTCACCGAATTCATCAATGCGACTCTCGTGCGCCACGTAGCATAAATAAACATGCGATCGTGGAATAAAAAAACGCCAAATACGGTTGGTTGAGTCGACAGCAAAAAACCTAGAAGATGATCTTACGAAAAACAAGACGAAGTAAGGTACTGACAAGTCCGATCAAAAAGAACTTTCCTTGATATAGGCGATAAGTTTAATTTATTAATTGGCTTATTTTGAAAATGATTTATTGAATTTTAAGTTGCTGGAGAACTACATTCGCAGCTTTTATTTTTACCAGGAAAAAATTTGTAAGGTACTTAGATTTCGTGAATACTGTTGCAATGAACAACTACTCTATTCTATTCTACTGCCCGACGAAGAACCCAGAGTTGTTCGTCTCTCGCGTCACGTCGACCGTTATATATCCGCAAAGCTCAGTGGATACACATTAGACGCGCGGTGAACTTGCGGCGGCGTGTTTATGTCTCAGAAATTGCCGTCGGACGTCGGCCTCAGCTTCTTTTTTCCCCTACCGAAACTTTCGCGAGATTTCGCGCGCACGACTCCGACGGAAATAAGTGATCCCGGGCGTGACTCGAATGGCCGCGGGGACAGTTGGGAGATCAATAGGTCGGTACCTTCTTCTGCTCCTTCCGCTGTACGCGAATCCTTTAAAACATTTTCTCGCGCGACTTTGCGGTTCGATTCGAGTGGTCGATCGGTGAAATGGCCCAGATTGACGTACGAGGCATTAGGGTTTTTGTCTGTTTGTGCACTTACACGGTCTCCGGGAGGTTTCTGTAAATTACGTTGTTTTAGGTCCGCAGACTTTGCAGTCGGTTAAGCTTCTTTTCATTTAGACTGAAAACGTTTTATTTGCTTAAAAAAAAATTTTCTTAATAAAGAAAATGGTAGTGTTTCAGAAAACATAATTTTAACTTTAATGAAAAAACTTTTGTTATTTTTTAATCGCTTCAAAGGTGCTGTGGAAAAGAAAAGATATATGTACACTCAAAGTTAATGAAAACACAGCTTCTAAGAAAAATGTAAGTTATTAAAAAAACTGATAAGATAGTACAAAAATACATCAACATTATTTTTAGCAATCGCATCTAAAAAGAAAAAATAAAATAATTATGTAGTTCACAGCCATTAACAAGATCGAGTGAAATAATTTTTCTGCCATTCGTGAAGTTCCTTATCTCTACAAGCAGTTACAGACTTAAGAGCGTAACATTCAAGTGGATGATTCAAGTAGACACTAGAAACGTCACCCAGAGAAATAAAGACCCGGCGTAAAAGGCACCATCGATATAAGGCGACTGTGAAAATCCTTTGTAAAAAAAGATCATTCCGGGGTGATAATTATTCGATATTTCTTCAAGTTCCCTCGTTCGAAATAATTTTCCGCTGAATAAATTTTCAACAATGGCCTCATTATAAAGCGTATATTTAATCGCGCTAAATATAGTCGGAGCCTTTTATTCTTACCTCCTGCACGGTGCCTCCCATGTATCTATACTAGTCTCGAGGGATGGATACTTACGGAGAGTGCGCAATAACTATGGCGCTCGGTAAATCGAGAAAACTGTCTCATTCAATGGCTCAGCGTAATATTTTTCCCTTTCCTTTTTTTTCAAAACTCTACTCTCGCACATTGTGGTGGAAAATCATGTGAAAATGGTCCTTTCTCTCTGCTTTCAAAATATTTCATTAGAGTAAAGCAAAATAGTAATTTACAAAAAATAAAAATAATTAATTTTATATTGTTATTAAAGTCTAAAAACAGAAAACAATGCGTCTGTTAATGAATGAAGTAATTTACCTTTCAGTAAAAGCTATTTAGTTCTCAAAACAATGAAATAATTTCCAATCGCCATAAAATCATAAAGTGCATAAAGTGTAAGTTGCTATCGTTACGCTAATGAGAAACGCATTGCAGCCGATAAAAGACAACCACGGAGCAATTTTCGGAGATCGACCGGATGACGGGGTGGAAAAAAAGGTCGCATTGGCCGCTCGAACTTTCCTAAAGTCCGTGCGCGAGACCTGCGTTCTTTCTTTCGCGCCTCACAGGTAATTAATTACCGTCTTCATTAGCAGAGTCTTCGCGCTGACTTAATCTTCATTTTTCTCTTCTCTTTCTCTCGCGCCTTTTCCTCCTACCTTTTTATTCGCGCAAATGATCTTTTCAATTATTACGCTAATTATTGCCTTAGAAATGAATGGGAGAGACCGACCCAACGGGCGCAGTAGATTTTCCGAAGCAATGGCTGTTTAAACATTTTTTCTTTTTTTTTGCCGTTTTATCACTGGAGCTTTTTCATCGGGGCGATAAAACGGTTAAGCCAGGCGAGAAATCGGATAAACATACAGTTTTCAATTATTTTTTTTATTGGCTTCTGGTTATTAATACATGCACGCTAAAAAAAACTTTAAGAGTGAATTTCACTCTTTTATATGAGTAATTTTAATATTGAGTGAATATTCCACTCTATTAAAGTGACTTAGAGTGAGAACTTCACTTTTTTTAAATGAGTGAAGAAAATATCAATCTACTCGATAGAGTAAATAATAATTGGCTCTAGTTTTCAGTCTAGCAGTCGGTGTACTTCAAAGTTAGTTCATTTTACAAAAAAGAAGAATTTAATATTTTTTTGAAATACTCCTTAGTTCTATTTTTGCCGAGTTATTTTCATAGAAAACTCAGCATTTTTAGAGGATTTTCACTTTACCCTAGCGTTTCGTTTTGCCTCTTTCTCTCTTATAACCTATTTGAAATTTGACATCTTAATACTTATGTTTTACTCTACGGTAGAGTTGATTTTCTCTCCGAAAGTAGAGTTAACCGTTGTACTCTAAAAGTAGAGTTAATAAATTCACTCTACTTCACTCTAATAAAGCGATTGGCACATCACTCATACTATGAGTGGAAATTCACTCTTAAAGTTTTAACGTGTGTATTTTTAATCATTGTAAAGAGAAAAAAATCGAATATCCGATTTAAAAACAAAGATTTAATACACTGTCCTGACTTTTTTTCGAATAAATAAATATTGCTTGTGCTTGTGCTTTTAATGTTTTATTATTTGCTCGCTTTTTATTATATATTCATAGCCGTGTACAACTTCCGCAAATATATGTATTCGTATTGCTTTTTAAGTCTTTCTGCTTCCTTTTGAATTTGTGAAAAAACCCAGCGGTTGAGAACGAACCGGAGGCCACTTGGGCAGCATGGCATTGGAAGGCAAGCACCTTACCTACCAAGCTGAACGTTTTTTTTCCAATTCAATTAAACTTTATAAAAAAGCTTTTTAAATAAAAACGTATTGGGGAAGAGAAAATGCAATATCGTTTGATTTTTAATTCTTTCATTTTCTGTATTTTATTTCCGTGAGCTTTTCGACTGTTTTAAAATATTTATTTACGCTGTTAATAAAGATTGCAAATTAATTGACTTCAAGCCTTTTATTCATAATTAATCTAAATAAACATGAGAGGTAATACTCACTCATGAACGGACAACTTTGGATTTTACCCTAAACAAAAACCAAAGAGGTGAAAAGGGTAAAACCTAGTTCGTTCAGTTTTACTGTAACTTCCGAATTCCGAACATTATGGATATGGTTTTTAATATCCTTTAGTTGATAGTAAAGTTAATAATTATGTACAAATTGTATACCACACGATAGTTAAATGTAAAGTCATTCTTCCAAAATTGTGTTTTGTTACTAAGTCTTTCAAAATATTACCAATCTAGCAAGGGTGCAGAAAATCTTGCCAAATGGCACGAACGTAATGAAAGGAGCAGCGCCGATCCCCTTTGCACAATAAGTCAACGAAATCCCGTAGCAATAAGCATTTCAGAACTCGCAATCTCATTTTCCAATTACAAAACTAACAGTTCCTTTCGAGCGCGCGCAGAAGAGCTCCGGGATGGGCGGGGTGAGTGGAGAGGGCGGAGGTGGAATGAAGCGCGAAGCATCCTACTCGAACTCTTTCCCGGTACTCGGAGCGCTTGGGAGCGCTGCAGCGACTCGAATTGTAATTCAGACGGGGGAAGACAGCCGACACCCCGGGCTTAATTAAATTTATCGTCGCGCATTTCGAGTCGCCGGGAGGGAAAGACAGCGCTTAAGTCGGACCCGCTTCATTGGCCTTTGAGCGAATCGAACGATTTACGGTTGACTCGCGCGCCGAGGGCGCATTGTTATGCCTCGCGGTTGAGCTCCTCGCTGAGGCTCGTTTATGCGAGACGAGGAGCTTCGAATCTCGCGCGAAGACTGAGGCAAGGCTGAAAAGCGCGGATCCACGATAGAACAAGAGCGTTATAGTCGTTATCGCAATTTCGCGGATGCCCCGATTCGGGTGAGATATACAAATTGGTTTCTTTTCTTTTCCGTTATCGCTGTATTTCTCTTTGGCTTTAAAAACGAATTAAGGTAGTGTCCTCAAAATCGACTTTTTTCAATAATGTCTTTAAATTTCGGTGAAAGTGATTTTTAACATGAGCGAAACCATGGGACATTATCCAGAAGAGCCCCACCGATAGCATTGCCAATGCTCAAAATACTCCGGCGGTGCTCCTGCAGACGATGTCCAGGTGTCTTGGAACACCTTGGGGACCACGGGCCATCGTCTAGAAGGGATCCAACCAATATCATCGCCGATGCTCAAAATACACCGGCGGTGCTGCTACAAACGATGTCCAGGTGTCTAGGAACACCCTGGGAACCACGGTCCATCGTCTAGAAGGAACTCAACCAATAGCATTGCCGACGCTCAAGATACTCCGGCGGGGCTCCTGCAGACGATGTCCAGGTGTCTAGGAACACCTTGGGGACTACGGGACATCGTCTAGAAGGGACCCAACCAATAGCATTGCCGATGCTCAAAATACTCCGGCGGTGCTGTTACAGACGATGTCCAGGTGTCTAGGAACACCCTGGGAACCACGGTACATCGACTAGAAGGAACACAACCAATAGCATTGCCGATGCTCAAGATACTCCAGCGGTGCTTCTGCAGACCATGTCCAGGTGTCTAGGAACACCTTGGGGACCACGGAACATCGTCTAGAAGGGACCTGTCCAGGTGTCTAGGAACACCCTGGGTACCGCGGAACATCGTCTTGAAAGAACACAACCAACAGCAGTGCCGATGCTCAAGATACTCTAGTGGTGCTCCTGCAGACCATGTCCAGGTGTCTAGGAACACCCTGGGAACTCAACCAATAGCATTGCCGATGCTCAAGATACTCCGGCAGGGCTCCTGCAGACGATGTCCAGTTATCTAGGAACACCTTGAGAACGACAGGTCCCTACCGAGAGCATCACCGATGCGCATGTGCCTCTTTTAATTGGCATTATTTAATCACAATAATAATAAGAAAAATAAATAAGTTAAAATGTTTAATTATACTTTTATCAAGGTGCAACTGCGATTTATACAAATCTTATTTTAAACAGCAAAGAATACGAAGATATTATTTCCAACGTTTATCATGTAAACTAATAACAGAAATATACATTTCAATTGCGAAACGTTAAGATAAGCAAATACGAAAGAGAACGTGAATTAAAAAAAAGTAACCATGAAATATCAAGAGGATATAATAATATTCTTAAACCCCTGTTACTTACGTATTCCCAGATCATAAGCGTTCATCTCGTTCAATAAATATTACAGGGCACAGACTGCGACGTTATGTAACAACGAGGCAGACTTTCTTCTAAATAATGCCATGTCGCATAAAAGAGTCGCACAAAAGGAACGGGGCAACTAAAACTGATATAAAATGCAGCAGGAGCATTGCAGGTTTCTCGTTGAAAGTCTCGTGATGAGACGCCGTAAGTAGAAAAGGGACGGCTTTGGCTCGGCGGCGGTGGCGGTTCCAGTTTCTCCGTCTCTGTCGCCGGCTTTACCTCGCTCGGAACCAACTTAAGTCACGTACTTTTTCAAGTCATATAACCCTATGAAATTTTTAAGACGATCCTGCAAGGACGAAACAAATAATGCGGGATTACGAAATTATTAAATTTACTTTATACCAAGAACAAAATATCGTTTCGTGATCTGCTAATATCGCTTTACATAAATTAATTTTGCAATTATCTAAGGAGATTTTTGTTTTCAAAATCACTTTTCTCTTTTAGTAATTCCAAATGTATTCCGAATGTATTATGTATTTAAATTTAATAATTAGAATCATTTATATAGTTTTATTTCTATTTTAATCTACTTGATCATATGTAATAAAATAAGTAAATAAAAGCATAGCGGTATGATAAATTTGATTAATTTAAAATTAAATATACTGAATTATAATGAACTAAATGTAGACGCAATTAACAAGCTATTAACTAAATAATAAAAGCGCAGGCTATCTTTCCAGCGGTGCGACGAGCCGTGAAATCGATCGACAGGGTTACATCGATTGATCTGTGAGCCCGCGCGGAATAAGGCGAACGGTGCAAGTTTCCCCGATACACCCGGCTCTACTTTCCCGGTGAAATTCAGCTCTAATTAAGTCAATCGAATTAATCGCCGGTGGTTCGGAAATCGAGGCGACTGATTCAAAGCGTCCTCCCCCGGCGACCCGGTAATCGAGCTTCTTCCACGTCCGTCCCACTTTGACTCGACCCCGAGCGAAGCGGCGAAAGCTCGGCCGGAATTATTTTTTACTCGTGCGACCCCCAAACTTGCTCGCCCGACTGCCCGGGTCGATTGGCCGGATTGTAAAAGTTTATTGGTATTTAGGAGTTTAGGCCGGATTTTACGCAGAGCGTTCAGCCATTTTTATTATTCGCCGAAGTTGATGGATTCGCAGTAGTTTTCTTGATTGATCGTATTTTTTTAGACTTTATGTTTCCAGTAGTTTGATTCGACTTTTAGCGAAGCCGTTCATTCAACCTACGGTTGCAGTTCGACGCTCGGCAGATGCGAGCGAGTAAAAGGTCACTGATAGAGCAAGTTAGTCAGATTCGGGCTTTTTTGTTCGGCAGAAATATGGCCCGAATCGAGTTGACGCTCGTTTCATGAGAATTAGATTTTTTACACTTGAGAAAAAAATTGCTATTCAATCAAAGGCAACGGTTGTGAAGTTGATTCCAGCAGTGTTTTCAGTTTAATGAAAGATCTTAACTTTGCAGTTATTTTTGAAAAGAGCTTCAAAATAAAGGCGTTCTTTTATTCTCCTTTTGAAAAATTAAAATGGTTAAAAGTTTTTAATCAATAAATTTTTATTTTCATAAGTAATAAGTTTTCTGTAAAAAAATGATAAGTGTACTACTTGTATGTTACTACTTAGATAGAAGATCTGAAAACAACCTGTATATTTAAAATAGTTTAATTTTATATTTTGTACGTTGTTTTATCTTGAATACGTTTTAAATTAAGACTCACAACCACGACCAATGCTCTTTAAGTAAAATATGAGCCTGAACATTTATAATTCACGACTCTATCTTCTATCCATACCAAAATGAAAAAGCAAATTGTACAACAAATACAATGTCGTAAAGCAGGAGTTACACAGCCGTTAAAAAAGTGCATGATAAAAGATTAACGTCAGCTATCATATAAATTGTTCCCGCATTTTAAAATTCCGAGAATTTTGCTTTAATAAATCGCAAAAAAACTGATGAATGCGCCGCAAAACGTAAATGAAGCGATCATAGAATGAAATATCCATCACGTGGACGTGGTGACACTAGCCCCGTTAATCGGAAGAAAAGAAATAAATTGTTATTTTGCTTATGGCGAAAGCTGCTTTGAAACCATAATTTAAGGAGCCGTGGCTGGAAACACGATATTTTTCAAAATTATGCTGGACGTAGCGCCTTATAATTTATGGTTCAGCACGCTTTTATTTTCATAAAAACTCATAAAAATTTTCTTCTTACGCGCTGTTTTAAAAGTCGTATCTTTTTACCGTTAATAACACTATGACTAGGAGCTATGGCCGATATTAATGATTTATGATAATAGAATTTTTTCTATTTTTAAATCAAACTATGTTTAGTTTTCTATTTCATTTTATCGTTTGAATATTATTTTAACCCAAATCTGATTTTAAAGGAAACTGTGACGAAATATTTTATATTCATAAGATAGACCGAAATGTATGAGGCAAAGAAAAGAGCACAAAATTTCGTATTGGAAATGCACTTTTACATATGACCGAAGCGTTTTCTATCGAAAAAATTGAAAATTGCTATTTTTCATACCTTTTACGTAATAAGATTATAAGATTAAGAAATTTTTTCATACAAAATTCATCGAAAATGTTTTTAAATTGTAAAATTTGTTTCAGTTAATAAAGTTGTTAAAAAGTGCCTACTGAAATAGATAAATGCATGAATAATGTATAATAATATGCATAAACAAGTAGGAAAAAAATATCAGTTCTACCTAATGTCAATTCAAGATAAAATAAGTTATGCTGCAGGTACAAATCAGTAGTATAGTAGTATATAATAGTATAGTATAAGAATAATAATACATTAGATAACCGACTATCCAGTACAAAATGTAAGTATTGTTTTTCTTTTTTTTTTATAATATGAATGAAAAGAAAAGCACTCTAAGAATGTCAGAGAAAAATAGTATTACACGAGTATTTCATCGCGATTTCACCTCCACTCATCCAGAAAGAAAACAAAGCAAAAAAAGCCTCGTCTAGTCGCGCCCGTGTCTCCATCGTCACCGAGTAGTGCGTAAAAAGTGCTCGCCGATGAGCCTCGCTCGTAGGCGAGTAACGGGCTGGCGCGAATTTCAAACCCCTCATAACCCGCGCGGAATAATAACCCCTCGGCGCGGGCCTAAGTGCGACGCGGGCGACGGCGGCGACTCCTCCCGCCCTTGAAACGCGATAATGCGAACTTGCGCTCGCCCAGAGTTTCTGAAATGGAAGCTCAAGTGCGCGTCCGCCTCGCCTCCCCAGGGCGAAGCCGCCGTCGGATAAACTCGCGCGCAGACCCGTGATCGCGAGCACCAGGGGATGAAACATTATCGGCTCTTTCTATAGCCCCCCCCCCTTCCCCAGTCTACCACCCCTCCCCGCCCCCACCCCGTCCGGGGGAGGTGCAGACGCGCCGGCTGTATCGGATTTTCCGTCGTCACGAGCTATTCGAGCCTCGTCGAATTGCGAAAACTGCGAACGCCGCGCAACGATCGTCGGCCAATGCCTGATTTCATTGCCATCGATTTTTCTTTATCCCACTTTTTTATCGGGGCGTATTTTTTCCGATTTCCGATGACGATTTTCGAGACGGAAGAGTTGACAGATTTGGAAGCTTTTGTGATTCTTTAGTTCTTTATGAGTTTTATTTATAAATATTCGTATATGAATTAGTTTTTTCCTTCCTCTTATTTGAGGACATGAAGTACGTCACTCAAGCAGTTTGATAAAAATAATACACAAGTATCATATAGAGAACACATCTGCATAATTTGTGTATCATTTTTATAATCCACTTTTTCACTATAACTAAAAATGTAATTTTATTATGCATGACAAAAATGTCTCTCATTTTCCATCAACATTATCACTTTTTAAGTCAATTATTCTTTTTACTAATCAATTTAATCTTACCAAAAGAAAAAAAAAACTAATAAACTTAGCTCCAACTACTATCGAGATAAAATCATTCTAAAAATCGAAAATAAATTAAACTAAAGTAGATGTACCTCCTCCCTCCATCCGGTGCAGCTCATCTTTCGATCGAAACTTGCATCCCCGAACTTCCGAGAACCGAAGCGGCGAGTCTTCCATGTTTCGCGGTTCTTTCATGCTAGGGGAGAGGCTCATTCTGCCTCGGGCAAATCCACTTTCCTTCTTGGAAACTCTAGGACATCAGGGGAACGAGATGACACCCCATACTGCCTCTTCGCCTCTTCTTCCTTCGGACTTTGTTCCATAAGTTCCATCAAATTAGTAAAAAGGAGGCAGATGGTGGGCAAGTATTGCGCGTGTAACAGTATCGGAAGACTTGAACTTTTCACCGCTGGAAGGTGCGAATTTCAACTGCGGTTAGCCCAGCGATTTGTGCGCGGTCACGCTGATAGACAACACGTTCGGCAGTGACGCGACGGAAAGCTGCGGGTGACATTTTTGCACAGAAGTTCAGTCACCAGGAGAAATGACTCGTTTTTTTTTCTTTTCTTTTGTAATTAGTTACTCGCATTTGTTTATACCAGATTTAAGGGCTTTCTTCCACCTAAATATGAGAGTGTTTCCGATTTTCAGGATGGAAGATGTACTATAATCTTAATCAGACCCACGCTCTCTATGACTAGGACACCATACGGTGGCACACCTGCCTATCCATTTCGTTTTTTATCCCAACTTGCCTCATTTGTCCAGACCGCGACAGTCACGATCGGTGGTGCAGGAAAAACCCCTGGAGAGGAGAAATTAGACTACTAATATCTGGCCACCTAAGGAATACCTAGTCGGTATTGTCACTATTGTCAAAGCCGCCAAGCTCAGAATAACCATACTCTTAATCAATCGGTCAGATGTGTACTCAGAAACAGCCTCGAAAATTGTTAGTAAAAGTTATCCTTAGTGGTTAAGATGCTTGTCTAGGCCACTGCTACCTCTTAATTCTTTTTTTTTTTTTTTTTTTGAAATAATTATAAGAGATAATTATAATTCTGTACTTTTTAATCAAATACAAGATAACACGCGATACATTATTTTTCATTTACCTTGGTGCCAGTCCTGGTAGAGCTGCAGTGAATTGTAATTTGAATTTAAAACACATGTCTGCGAGCATTATAATTTCATAAAACGCCAAAATTAATTAATTCGTCGAATGACAATATATTACATATTATATTACATATTACATTAAAATTTAATATTTGATTATAAAATGAACATACACATCAATTTGTTAATATTTTACAATATTAATTTTATGAAACTAGTTAAACTTTGAAAATTAACATATTCAATAAAACAATTTACAGCAAGCAATGAATTTTTAATACTGAACTAAAAATAATACAAAAAAATTTATATAGGAAAAATACCGCAAGATTAACAAATAAAATCTTAAAATTAAAACAAATGTTTTCAGTTTGCCTTGCTCTTGTTACGAGAATAAAAACGTCTTTTTATTCGTAAAAGTTACGAACTTGCTATAGATATAACAATTACAAAAAGGATATCCCAAGTATCAGCAAATACTAACCGATTCAGCCTCTAAATTCTGGTGTGTATTTTTCTTGCAAAAAGCAGCATTCTTTATGTCTCGTTCGAAGTTACTTTATGTACGGTTCAAGTTATTCAAACAGTGCCTCGAAAAGAATGTAACCCACGTACAATGAGGTACTGTAGGTAAGAGAAATGGACGGCGCCTTCGGCCTTCAATTTGCTGCAAGCCAAATGGATTCCGCTTAATTAATTTCGCCGCGGTGTTTACCCGCACCGAAAACTCATTTTCTAACGGTCGCAACAATGGAGCTCTCATTCATAGGGTTCACTATTAATTAAGCAAAAAATTTCATTTCTGGGAATAAAAAAATGTAACGTGCTGTCGTCAAGTCCGGTTCGCTCGCTCTGTGACACTACGAAACATCAGATAGAGAAATGGAGTTATTTGAAAATTGTTAGTTACTGTAAACTTGAATAGCCAGTAATAATTTGGAACGGGTTCAGCAGAATATTTTTGTTAATTGAATAAAAGTCTCCTAGTCAGTGTATATTTGATTTCTTTATTGATTATCGATAAAAATATTCTAGTTCGCTTTAGTTTCTTTTATTTATATTATTCACATCAAAACTAAATATGTAAAATCTTATTGTCACTATTAATAGATGTGATGCAGAAATAACTCTTGTCCATTGAACTGAAACTAAAATAACCGAGTATTTTTGTGAAAGAAATAGAAAGAAAGTTTTGTTTTAGATACCTCAGGGACATGACGAGTAATCGATCGAGTTTATTAAAGTAAAACTTTTTTCGTGGAATATATTTTCGTTTCTTGGACGAGAAACGTGAAACATGAAAATCTACTGCGCTTCCTTGACAGGCAGAAGTCTGAAATAAATTTTTAATATGTTAGCCGGAGTGAATGAAGCCGTTTCCTCAGTAGTTTCTATCTACCTCTGCGAATCCCACTTTAAATGAACAGTATGATGAAAATCACTTCTTAAATATTCTATTTAAAGAAAAATTAAAAGTAGGTTAGAGTCTCTCGATAAGTCACAGTTTAAAGATTCTCGGATTAACTTGACGGGGATTAAAAAAACAGAAAAACTAAATTAACGTTGCACGTATCCCTCCTAACACTGGGATTCTGCCACATAAACTATTACGTGAGTCTGTGAACGCTTCGACCATCTCTGTATGGGCGTGTCTGGATGTGTCCCGCTTCACTTTGTCAGTGTTATTTTCTCTTTTTTCCCCGCACTTGTCTACAGGCCACGCTAGTTGTCACCTTTGGCATAGTTAAACCCGCGCAGCAGGAAAACCTTCACCAGAGAGCTATTAGGAAAGTCCCAGCTGATCACTGTTTCTTTGAAGCGGAAATGTTTTTGATTTATTATCCTCTACCTAAAAAACTGCCTACCGGCATTTGGGGGTAAAGTGGTTGTGAGAATCATCTATTGGGATTGACTTTACTGGCATCAATATTTTCCTGATTATTTAAAAATCAGAGTCAATTTTCTAGAACATCGCTAAGTGGTGCCTTCCATAAGAGAGCTATGATTATCTGATCCGGAACAAATAAGTCTAAGATTCATTTTTTCTTGCTGTTCATATACGTTAAATGCAAGCGAAATAATTGAATGCAGAATTATTCAGTTCTTAGTTTTAATAAACAATAACAAAAATTACAGGGATTCTTTTGTTTACATTTTTCTACTATCATTAATGGCGTCTTATTAATTTTAGCGGAAAAAAATAAAATAGAAAATATAATTTAATATATTCCAACTAAAATAAATTTTCAATTGAACTGATATCATTGAATTCTTTTTTTATTGTTCATCGGCATTGCAAGAGCAAGATGCACTGAATATTAAGTATTCTTGATTTATGCTCGGAATTATAAACAAAAGTTTTAACTTAGTAGTTGCATATTCAAGACTTTTTTCATTTGTTTCGTAATGAAGTACAAGTTAATTTAAACATCCAATGACTACCGTGAAGCAAAAAGTTACGAGAGCTGAAGAGAACTTTTGACGATTCCTGGAAATTTGAAGGAAGACTCATTTTGAATTTACTTCGACAGCTACTTGGAAACTTTCTTGTTTTACATTTTTGGCGTATATATATTCAGAAACTATGAATTTCAAAGAAACTAAAATTAAGAGACTCTGAAATTAGATTTGGTTTTTAAAAACAGAAAAATTTCGGAAATTAGGTGACATTTGTTGCCATACTTAAACTTATTAAACAATTTATATTCTTTCTTTATATTATTTTATAATTATAAAGGTCAATTTCACTTTTAGCGAAACCTCAGAACGAATTCTTAAAATGTCTGACTATAGCGAGGTCGTTCTACTTAATACACTACGTACTAGGGTTCATGTTACTCAATCAACTTTTACTGCTTTTTCTGAATCCTTGCCAAGAATGAGAGAAGTACCTACTTTAAGTGTACATTGTGATTTACATTATTGATTTATAAAACAATTTTTTCACAACTTTTAAATAAAATTTTTTTCCGTTAAAGCGTGACTAAAATGGTATTTTAACATGGTATTAGAACGAAAAATTGAATTATTCTGAGTAAAAGTTATTTAGTGTAACTGATACTTACATTATTTTGTTTTTAACATAGAAATAAATAATTCTTTGCTTTTTGTCTATTCCATTAAGCGCGCAGCTCACAAGCTACGCTTAAATACATCGTAATATAAATTATGAATGTTAGCCGAGATTCCTATGCACCGCGGTACTGAACATTTTTCAAACCAAAAGGAAAATAGTAAATCATAAAAAAAAACAGGGAAAATCGAGTAAAACCACTTACTTAACGATATCCATTCCAGGACAACAAAACAAGCTCAATCGTGAGACAGTCGACGCCCATATCCATTCGGATGGGACTAAAGCGCCGCATTTCCGTTTGTCGTAGTGGCCATCACGTTAGCTCGGTTGCGCCAAAAGCTCGCTGAATAAAACTGCTCGCTCAAAAAAAAGGGGAGCAGAGGAAGAAAGGAGAGCTCACAGCGAGGGTAAGAAGGAACGCACGAAAAATCGTCGGATCTCCGCAGCGCCAATTATTCCCGTTCAAACTCGAGTAAATAGGAGGGAAGAGGACTCTTTGTGCTCGCGGGTAAGAGGCAATTAGAAAACAAGGGCGATTATTGCGCGAAAGGGGGAGGCGGAGGATCGGGGGCAAATATTCGCCCCGCTTCTAACGAGGCACAACTGCGATTGTTCAATTACGAGTAATCGGGCTGTTTCGCAGACGGGCGACATTCTTTCCCTTCCCCGTCCCCTTGCCCCTTGAATTTCATAAGGCTGCGAACTGGAGGTCTCCCCCTTCCTCCCGCAGATAAGGGAAAAGCGTAAATTACGGGTCGGGGGCTCAATTGGAGCCGCACACGAGATATCGCTCTGCTCGCTCCACGTCTCTTCCCCCCCGAATGACGAAGATGACAAAGAGATATTGGCACTTCGGGTTATTAGCTTTCCTCTCCGACAGTGGCGCTCTTACGTCCCTGGATCTCTCCCCCTTTTTTTGTCCAGCGAAGGTCTTATGTCGCGGTTTCGACCGACTAAGGGGAGACAATGAAATCGTGATGGAGATGATCCTATTTGCTGTTTTTTCCCTTCTCGGCGCGAGTTATTGTTTCTGAATAGGTGTAAGCATTGTATACGCTCGTCAGCGTTACTTTTTGCAGTAATTTGGGACACGTAAGGGTAATCTGATGGTTACCTTCCTGAAATACATCAGTATAATCCTTTGTTGGTTGGTATCAATCCTAAGAATAGTGAAAGCGTTATTAGCTTTAATCAACATTTCCTTACGCTTGATAAACATCATAAAAATTGTAATTAAAAGTCAAGCGTAGTATTTCAAATAAGTATTCGCATTTCAGAAAATTCAAAAAATCTCATATATACTTATTTTACCGCAATTTAATTAAATTTAAAAAAGCGCTTAGTAAAAAATAAATATATCTAAAAATCTTTAAAAATTAATTAAACATATTTCACTTATGCTTAGTTAAATAAATAATTCTCTGCATTCTATATATTTCCTTTTTTACGCTAAAAATAACTCTTTTAAATTCTCATTTTATTTTCTTGTAAAAAAGTTTATAATAACTTTAAAGCTAAGTCAGCTTATTTTTGTTTTCAGTTAAAACGAAATCCTGTTGCAAAATGTAGACATTTTTTTTCGAAGTAAAAGTACCGGCAGTTGAAACAAAGTTGTTGGTTCGTTACCGTAAATAAAAGAAAATACGAAACGAAAAGATATGAATTCTTTACGTAGTAAACGAAAGTTTACCTGCTCTACACAACGTACAACCGCCGCAACGTTATTAATGCGACAGAACTTTCTTTATTCCCTCCTTGGCTGAAACTTTTATTTTCGACTTTCCATTAATTTTCTCGTCGATATCGTTATCGGTCACTTAAAAAAATTTAAAACTAGTAGCAGTAAGATATGTCAACAAAGTTAACTCAATCAGTAATGCACACAACTCGGAGGCGCATAAATCATGGATAGCGAAATCTGAAAGTTTGCAAAATACGTTTTGAAAGTTCGTCAATATTTACATTTATTAAAAGCAGTGACTGGTTAATACCGTCTGTGTAATTGGTTATTCATAAAGGTTCAAAAGGAAAATCGTTTCACTTTATTTTTCCAAAGTTATATGTTACCTTATGTGCAAGCGTGAAATACAAATTAATTTGATCGCTTATCAATATTTTCATATCGATCATTGACGTGAGGCTAATTTAATTTAATCGATAGCTATATCGAATTCATGGTAATATTTTCTGCTTATTAAGTAATCAGATCATGATTTGATCAGTAATCATGATTTGTTTACAGGACTGTAGTTGCAAGTATGTTTACTAGAGGAAGAAAAATTAAAGTTCATTAGCAAAGCTTTATTTAAGCGAGAAACCAATGGAACTGTGGTTAATATTTATATTTTAATTTTAAATTGATTGCCAATGTTGTTTTAAATTTTCTTCTCAAGTGTATACTAGTACCAATTAAATTAGAGTCAAATGATACACGGATCATTATGAATTAATGAACTCGATTTTACCACTAATTGAAATTAATTAGAAGCATTGATCACTTGTACGAAGTGATAATATGAACTTCAAGTTGAATTAACACAATTTTTTTAGTCAAAACAATGATAAAGGAATCTCTGAGTGGTATCATGTTTCTCCTGTTGATCCTTGATTAACAATCTGTTGAGTTTGAAAAAGAAGCCACTTTTCTTGATTTGATTCGCACTTTTATCTCGTATGCTATTGTCTGGTTTTGTTGTGATAAGCACGAAAATAATTTAAATTTTTCTATATAACAAATATTGAACCTGAAACGCAGTTATTCTATTCGCATACATAATTACTCGGTGTTCCCGGAATAAATCGAATAATTAACAAACTCGACCGAAAAGCAAGTTCCGTTACCCTAAGCAGTGTCCCGCAAGCAAAACAAGTGAATCGCGAATAACAATAAACAATGAAAATAAACAATGAGAAAGGGACAGTGAAAGGTAAACATATATAAAAGCGAATTTTTTTCCCGACACAACAAAATAAGAAAAACAGGAACGATCCCGAGGAGAGGAAAAAACGATTTCCGAAATGGAGACATTTGTTAGGCGGGAGCCGCGTGGCTGAGACAAGGTTGCGCGGAAGTTTAGCGCGTAAATACACCAAAGGGAACCGTCGAGATAGCTTCAGGATTGATATTTCCACTTACATAATGCGATTGGAGGCACACTAATACGCGTTCGAGAAGATATGGCCCGGTAAATAATGTGCCTATCTGGAAACTGTAATTTGCACCAGCGATGCTTGTTCTTTTTTATTAAAAGTCTAAGAGAATTGTCTAATTCGTTATGAAGTTATTACTTTAATAATCATGAAAATTTACTTATCATTTTGAATGAGTGAGTTTTAACAAACATTTTTGTTGAGAATTTGAAGTATTTTATGACTGTTCGCCTAACGGGCGAATAACGTTGATAAGATGTTGAAATTATTACTGAAATTGATTCAGAACCTATTCATATATAAATTTAAAAAAGTATTGGTATCCTAAACTAATAGAAACGTGAAGTGAAATTACATGCATGCATGAACTGGATTAGGTTTCAGTATGGCTACAGCATTATATCTATTCTCGGAATTGTTTACGTTAATCGCATATTTTGCGATTAAGTACTTTAGTCTATAGATTTAGTATCTGGTTAACCAAAACCATTTCCAAAAGTTTATTTTTAACTGTTATTGATGAATGAGCGCAGAGACAGATAGATACCGTCATTAAGGACAAACGGGTTTCATTAAATAGCGTAAAATTGTACATCTGGGTATGTACCTGTTATTGATCAAAATGACCTAAAAAGACCTCGGGTGGTCCAGCCAGTGAAGACAAGACCTGGAGCGACCCAGCCAGTTAAGGAAAGATCCGTGGCGGTAACCCATCGTATGATACATACCTGAACGTAAAATTGCATGCTCTTTCAGAATCCAAAGTCAAAAATAAGGATTTCTATTTGAAAAAATAAAGTTGACCTTCAAATGACCTTGAAGGAATGTTCAGGGACAAATTCAAGGTCACCATTGGAATCCTCGTCGAAAATTCTACCGATTTAGAGGGGCACTTTTTTTTTGGTAGTTGATTCCAAAGTCGGGAGGATGTCCCGAACATTTCGAACACCCTGTGTATTTAAGTGGAAACGTTAGCTGCGTCACGTTTAAACATCTTTCGTCCTAATACAAAATTGAAATATCAATAACAAATTCACATACAGTAAATAAGTTGTTTCGAAAACATTCTCGTTTCAATGGACTACTAATGAAGTTTACATGCACCGCGTGCAGTTGGTTCACAAGGGAGTTCATAGTAACTAGTAAATACAACGCGCTGAATTAATAGCTTTTTTCTCGAGCCCACAGTATCACCTTGAACTCGCGAAACGAGCAAATGTTTACGTAATACCTGTTGAGCTTACGCCGTGCCATTATAGATTTTCAAAAAGGTCCTTTATTGGCCATCCCAGGCTCGTTAAGCTCGCGACCGCCAAGATGAAAAAAAGCGAGAGGGAGAGAAGCCGAGGAATCTTCCGGGAAGCCAGCTGCTCTCCTTTCAGGTACCGGTCAAAGTCGCGTTAATATTCATAAAAAATTTCGGCGGCTCCCGCATCGAAATGAGATTTTAACGAGTTTCAAATGGCTCGGGGCCGCTCGGGCTTGTTTATCATAAAGCCCGCGCAATTTTCATTAGGCGCCTAATTGAAACCGCCCGGCCAACTTCCCGCTTCTTTCGGCACTTTTACGTCCGCGCTGCCGGAATGGAGCGGGCGTGATGATGAAAAAAAAAGAGGTGCACGGGGCTCGAGGTACACGGCGTGCGCGCGACGTTACCGAGTGAAATGCAATTAACCGGGAGGCGGAAGGATGAGAAGAGAGGGGAGAGGAGGCAGAGGGTCCGAAGGATGGTCCGTACGGTGGGCGATATCAAATTAAGGGCGGACCGGTACGCGTTACGTAAGCGAGGTGGGCCGAGGGAGCCTTTTGTTTAATGACTACCGGCCTCTCCCGAGTTCATTGCGTCTGAATTCATAGCTCCTGTTGGCGCCGACATTTTCAAGTGTTTACATTAATAGTACTAAAAATGAAGACGGGTGTGTAATAAACTTTATATTTTTTTTATTTTACTTTATCTTGCTTATTTAAATGATTAGTTGTGAAATGACAGATTGAAGTTTTAATGGTCGTGATTTCAATAATCTTTAGATACCTGGTTAAGAAAAATTATTTTTCTAGTAACGAGGCGACCTATTTAGATATACCAGGTGACCCAAAAAGATCTGAATTCCCCGATAACTCTCCAGGATGGAATGCTATAAAAAAAGGTTTAATATAATACTTAGAAGGAATTCTAAAACTGAATTTGATGATAATCTATTATTTGACCTTGACAAGAACATTGTCAAGAACATTGAATGTTCTTGTCAAGGTCAAATTAGAGATTAAGGACAAATTTAGTTTTTGAATTCCTTCCAAGTATTATATTAAACTTTTTTTGATAGATGCTACTTCAAAATTATCTTTGTTTTAGTAAATAGGAACCCATATTTTTGACTTTAGATTTTAAAAGAGCGAGTAATTTTAGCTTCAGGTACGTAGTCATAGAATAAGAGTAAAAGAATTGAAAATGGCCGAGAGGGTTTATAACGACAGTCAAAAACCTGAAAATTCAGGCACTCAAAAATTTAACTCTATCGTTCCGCTAATAATCGTAAAGTAAAAGGCTTTATCGGTCATTCGCAATTAATTTCTCAAGCGTATAGCTTGAGATTAATAGCCAGAATTCCCTATTGCCCCATTGGTTTGTGAGGTTCATGAGGGTTGCTTAAAAACAAACAAAGGCATTTCGTCCTCAACCGGTGAAGTGGACTCCTCAGTAAGGCTCCACCGGTTTCACCTCAGACATCTGCCACTAAGATGACACGTGCATAAGCACAATTTTCGGTGATCCATCTGGCGGCGAGGGAGTGAACCGGGCGTCTGAGGTGAGAGTGGTGGAGCCTTACTGAGAAGTCCACTACACCGGTTGAGGACAAAACGCCTTTTTTTGTTTTTAAGCCACCCTCATGAACCCCACGAACCAGTGTGGCAGTTAGGGAACTCTGGCAAAAAATCATCAAACGACAGTGCATCACCAAAGAAATAACCGAATTACATCAAATTACAATTACAATTGGAATTTCAAAATTTTTATTATTTCCAAGTTGTTGTTCCGGTTTTGACCAGCTTAGCCCAAGATCAAACCTTCGCTCGGTTGCATACGGGCATTGCAAATTCGCACAAAACGGCCATGCGTGCGCACACTTTGTTCGCGCTAGCGGACTTGACGGTGCGATTATGCTCCTCCGCGCGGATTATGGGGCCGGCGGGATTACGCTCGCTCGCTCCGCGTCCAATTGATTAATGGCCGCAAAAACAAGCCGAGAAATATGCGAGACCGTGGGTGCCGGCCGGCACGTTCGCTTTCATTAAATTATGCATCCGCTCCTAATCTCCGCGATTACGGAGCTACGCGAGCCACCGTGCGCTCCGCTTCGTTAATAATAATTTTGCAACCGCGGCTGTAACGTCCGCCGTTGAATTAATCGTACCTGCGAAGTCGACATTTAAAAATAAAAGTTTCATTGAATGATTGGGACTTCACTTTTATAGGATAAAATTCAAATGGTTCTTTTGTGTTTCATTGTGGTGGTTCTTTAACGCGAGCTTCCATGCGTAGCGTCAAAGCAATTAAAAATATAATTACTGCGACCTGATTATAAATGTATCAATGGATTCAATAAGTTGTTGACCTAAAGTGAAATTTTTAATTGCATATTCAATTATTTTTCAAAATTTAACGGCAAAAGACACGGGTAACTTAATTAAAAATAAAGTGTTGGGTCACGGGCTCCTTCAAAATGCACCCGAATGCGTCGGACGGGTGAAATCTAATAAGAAAAAATGTATGTAAATAAGAAATTTTTATTTGCATATTTAAGTATTTTTGCCCTTTTCGTCGTTGCTTTAAAATGAAAATTTAGTTCAAAAACACTTCTAACTATGTACCGTGTGATGCAAAAAAGCTGCCTGACTGCACACAGAGTTTACTACTTGCGTATGCGAATTTCGGAATACGTGATGAACATATTTCACTGTTAAATCTTACATTTTGCTTATCAAGTCGTAAGCATAAGTAATGAACTCTTGAAACTTTAAAGAGGATAGATAAAACTCTAATACCGTTTAATTTTTTTTAGTCACGTTTTATTCCGTAATTCTTCTGTTTATTAATGTTTATTAACTCGAGATGTTGAAAAATAATTTTAGAACGATGGTAAAGCGACCGGTGGGCATGTGAAATTTTTATGCTTGCACGTTCCCAAGCTAATATTTTACGTGACTTACGTAAGGCATTACCCAAATTGTGCAATTCAAATGTTGCATGCATTGTTGGTCCAAAAAGATCCTCAACTACTGGAATGCTGGATTGTGCTTTAAATAAAAAAGTTGTTAGAATAAGTTTGCATATTAACAGTTAATTAAAGTTAAAATTCAACTAAATTCCATTATCTAATTTATCACAAATATTTCATTAAATTTCGAAAAAAATGTCGATGTTTAAATTCATTTCGCTTTTTAATTCAATAAATTTTTGGAAAAAATTCGTTGAATACGGAAGGTATGTAAGAAAAGCGCCGGAGTAAAGTATCTCTATCCATTTCCTGCGCACTCTGGCGTTCTTATTCTAGCGTATAAAGCAAAAAAGGCGTAAAATGTCTGAAGGATGCGCCCTTCTCTCGTTTTCTACCATTAAACGCTAGGACCAACCGCTTGAAAAAGTCCGTATTTCAAGTATTGCGCTAATGCTTCGTCGTTCGCTCTCCATTCATTTAGATTTCAATAATTTACCACTCAACTTCGACGGACTCTTAACAGTTTGCATTTTGCTAAAATGATAAAATTGATCTATCCAAGGTGTCCCTAATATCTTAATTTTATTAAGATGATGTGGGGAAAACAGTAATTGTTAAAACTGTACATACATTAATATTAAACCAATTATTTCATACAAGTACATTGTTTAAAAATGTATATTAAGTAACATAAAATTTACATTTGTCGACTTGGCACAGTTAACTTTTTTATGGGAAAAAATAAAATGATTTTACAGTTGATTTTGGAAATTGAAAATTGAACTCATTTACAAACCGTTCGTGCTCAGTGTACATATCATAGTTGACAAACGGCTTGTACAATCGAACTCATCGAGAAAAATGAAATACTCGAACACGATAAGTTATAGATAGGGAAATTAACGATCTTTGGTTGAACGACACAATACATCAGTAGAAATTGAATCTCCATGCAAATAATATCTACACCGGGCAATCGATCCGGAATACGAAAGTTTTTAATATAGCCTCTCATCCCGTCTGTTTACACTCGATTCGACTTCTTCAAGCCCGGACCTCATAATACATTTTTCCCCTTTGTCTCCTACGTCCTACTACTCCTTCATTCTCTTGCGTACACTTCCGGTTTCCCGAGCAATCAAAAGACAGGAGATAACGAACTTTACAATGACCCAAAGGAAGGAGAAAAAAACGTCTCCAACGCAAACTCGTGGCCAGCCGCGAACTTTTCCTAGGAGTTAGCGACCTGCCGAAAAAATGTGGGACCGCATTTCCTCGGCCGAAAAAAAAAGCGGAACGAGAGAGGAAGCAGACTTCCCACGCGCGAAATAATAAAGAAGTAGGTTAAAGCTAAGAAGAGAATAAGTAATACCGAACGCAGGGCAAGAGACTTTTCGTTTCTCCGTCGTACTTAGTTGGTCTCGCTCGTCCTCGCGAGGCGGCAATTCGATGGCAGAAACTGGGGCGTCGCCTTTCCGACTGACCTTATACGCCCCACGCACACTTAAGGATTGACTCAGTCGAGGATCGCTTCCTCTCGCTCTGGCGTCGCTTTAAAAGCACTGCATCGCCCAGCTATATTGCTTCTCTTCGGGATCTCCGAAAACAATGGGAGAGAAGGGTCAATATTTTTCGAGGGTCCGCTTGTTGTAATTCCGCCGATGGTTCTCCCAACTTTTGAGCTCGCGCCTTTTTTTCGAAGCTGCTGGTGCCATTCGTGATTTTGAAATCGAATGCGATCACCTTTTTTTATTTTGAATTGAAGAAAGGAACCTTTATTAACCTTATAGCACATATGTATATATTATATATTTATATTTTTTCTTTACTTTGTATATGTAAATTTGTTTACATTTTTTCATGAAAAAATATATATGTTTTTCAAATAGAAATGAATAAAAATTTTTGTTCTTTATTTTGCAAGTAAATTTTTCAAACTATTTCTATTTCCAATTTGCGTGCGATTCGCGCATATGACTCCAAAGAACCCCAATTTTTATTTTGATTTTTGAACAAAATATTTGATTTCAAAGAGTTTCAAAGGAAAGAAAAAAGAATGATGTCTATATATTCTTTCAATAAAGCTTCTGTATGGTATCAACAGTCAAATTTTTGTACATACTTTTTTCTAAAAATAAATTAGACATGCACAAAACTGATAGGCATGCTTTTAAGGAACAAAAAAATTAGAAGAAATATAAAAAAATAATAATGATAAATATAAAATTGAAAAAAAGCGTCAATTATTTTTCAATATTCAATATTCTGTCGGATGGATGTCAGATGATTTTTCTTCTTTTTAATTTTTTAATTTTTTTGTGAGGCGGATGTATCAGAATAAAAATGGTTTGTGATTTCTTTCAATTCCCTACATCTTAATCAGATAAAAATTGGTACCATTTCTGCAAAAATTATTACTTACGAATAATATTTAATTTACAAAAGTTTGATGATGGTGTGGCAATATAAGAGTTTTGAAGGAACGAGAAAGTAACTCTGAGGACTTAGCGCGGATGGAGAATCAGGATAAAGACACGAACAAGCGATGTTTAACTTTCAGAGAAAGGGATATCTATGTGTATTTTGGATTCGGTCAATTAGTTTGCGCCCAATTGAACTCAAACAGTGAGAGGATGAAATGTTTTAGAGCTGGACAATACCTGTAAGCGATTTTAATGGTTCAAAGGATCAGAATAATTACTCTAACTCAAACAATGAAAGTCGTATTGCGATATTTGTAGTAAACAACATAGCAGTATACGTGATTAGAAAATCTAAATATTTACACTTGACCATTTGATTATTGAGGCACTTACTAATTGTTCTTTTACGAAGATTTTATATTAGGATTTTAAGTAGCTTTCGAATTTAGATACTTCATGCAGTTAACAAACAGGGCCCCGATTATAAAATCGTATAAAATAAAAAAAAATTGGAAATTTTTCGTGAAATATTACTGGTTTTTGGAGTTTGTTCGAAACGAATCAATCTCAAAGGAGCACTCATCTTTGAGTTGCAATCTAAATTTGTTTTTTGCGATAAAACTTGAGTAAATTGCGATCTCACAAATATCAATACCAATATTTTTTAATTTAAAATATTTTTTATTTTAAAAAATGTGGGACTTTCTGTTTATATTTTTTCAGGTGTAAATAAATATTCATGTCTGCATTTTTTGTATGCAAAAACATATTTTCTCTACTTCGTTGGATTAAAAGATTTAATTCAGATTTATGTCAAGTGAAACGAAGCAGAAACAACCAGCCAATACTTATTTAAAATTATCTGAGTGTTCGTTCATGTCAAGAGGTGCATTAATTAGTACACATTCCACTGTAGATTCCCTGTTTGCGCTGCGAATTCCGCCAAGAATATCATTATTCTAAAGTGAATTGAAATTTTAATTTTAAATAGTGACAAGAGTTAATAAATCTGTTTCTATGTTAAATGAATTCAGTACTTGCATTTTAATCCTCTTTATTTTTTTCATTTTTTTTCTGCGTATATATAAATTTTTTTATTTTATTATTTTACATATAAGTTTTTGAATAATTTAAGTCCCTATCATTTTAAATAGAAGTTACTTTAAATTCAGAAGACTGTACTGTACATATTAACTTTTAGCATTTAAGGGGAAACGAAAGCCTTAGAAATTGAGATATATTCATTAATCAAACCTAATTTTTCTATAACTACCTTCATTACCATATTTTCTTTTTGTAAAAACATATTATACTTACCTTTCTTTTAAGACCAACTAGGTTGAAAAATATTGATTTTCACGCTCGTGAGAAATAATTAGTAGGTCCAGCTGTATTTGACTGGTTGCTGTGGGGCCGACAGGATTCTGAATTAGGATCGATTAATGAATACATCTCAATTTTTTAAGGCTTTAACTTTGTCTTGTCCCCTTAATTAGTTACTGCCATGAAAAGGTTACAAAGAATACCGATAGCGCGCAAATATCATGTGAAATTCGCTGATAAATTGGTTGTCAGTCCGAACGATCAAACGTCATAATGTTTTAACGAGCAAAGCGCATGCGCAGTAGCACTCAACGTTAATGAAGATCAACGCGGCAAATTTGTTCATTACGTCATTAACACGCTCGAATGTATCGCGTCGGGTAATTCTCTCGGATCATCCGCATTCCCATCGATCCGAGGTGTAGCCGCGCAGCCACGAGCCTTTTGAGCCGCGGGGGTGTACGCGCGTGTTTGCCTCGCTCGCGCCCGAGTAGGCGCGCTACTTCATTCGCGCGCTCACAATATTCGGCGCGTTCAAGGTGGGCAAATTTACTTTGAAACCGGAGGCCCAATGACGCGCCGAAATCGGAAGTCGCGTCAAAGCGCACGTCGCGTGGCCCGGACCGCTGCATATTCATCGCGTATTATATGATTTTAGGAATTGAGAGGGTGGGGGGATCTTGGTTCGAATTGCAGATTGTTGGAATTCACATTTGCATTCGCAGAGAGGTTCCCCGAACCGCAAACAAATCCCCGGCCCCCGAGCCTTCCTTCACAAGGTCTTTTTACGACTCTCGAACGGAGACGATTGATGAGGGTATTTTCCGCGAGTGTCTGACAAGCCGGCTGGATGCTCCTTTTGAAATTATTGAAGTTCCTTGAATCTCCGTTACTTTGCTGGAATTTTCATGCAGAAACGTCACCTTGTAAGACCATCACGAGATCAAAAATTAGAAATTGATTGTAGACTTTAATAATGTAAAAGCGTTTCTAGATGATGAATTTCTTTTTTACATGGAAAATTTGATTTTGAAGGCTATATTTAATTTGTGCCCTATTATACCTTTGAATATTATTGTGTAAACAATATTATTGTCATATGAAGGAAACTTTTTCATTGCAATGTGACTTACAATATCAATTAGATATGCTTATAAAAACCATACTATGTATGTTATCAGCTATGTCAATCCTCTTGGCCACAACATTATATAGTCATAAGAACAAAATTCAATATTTGCTAATATTTTAGAATCCAATCCAATCTTAATTCGAATAAGATGTACGTTGTGAAGACCCAGCTCACATATATACATCGTTTTTGGTAAACTTCAAATAATTATTAATTTTAATACGATTCAACAATCAAAAGTTCATAATCGTGAAATTCGAAATTAAAACGTCCGATCAGTAAGACTGGACTGAATGCGCCTGAACATCGGCAACACTCTATGGAGCGCTGTAGGGTTATGTTGCGGCGGCTCGACAAGTGATCGGTGAGAGATGGATAGAGTCTTCCAGAGAATATTAATTATTTTTTACCCAGATTAACGTAATTTCCACAGTAACTTTTGGCGCTGGATCTAATGGTGACCTTGGTATTGACGTTATCGATGACCTTCAAGGTTATTTCAACCGAAAACAAAGTTGAATTCATTCAACTTTTTTTTTTAAATAGGAACCCATATTTTTGACTTCAGATTCTGAAAGAGCGGGAAATTTTATGTTCAGATATGTACCCATCTTATGGATCAAGGTCATCCATATGGGTCAAAATCTGCCAAAAATCGCAAAATTAACACAGAAAATCTAACGCCATAAATATACTAAATTTTCACACTGTACATAGATTAGGACTGCCTATGTTAATTTTGAGATTTTTGACAGAGCATTTGACTCGCGTGGATGACCTTGACCCATAATATGAATACATGCCTGAACGTAAAAGTTACCGCTCTTTCAGAATCTGAAGTCAAAAATATGGGATCCTATTTAAAAAAACAAAGTTGACCTTAAAATAACCTTGAAGGTCATCGACAAGGTCAAAACCAAGGTCACCATTAGATCCAGCGCCAAAAGTTACTACGGAAAT
>UXGC01000869.1:0-48085 GCA_900480045.1 Eurytoma adleriae
GATACTAGTGCGTCAGGAGTGCTTCTAGGACGAGTGGGAGGTTAGCGCCCGAGCGAAGCGAGGGTGATAATTCACACAAGTCCAGAAGTCATTTCTGACACAAGTGTCGAACAATATTTTATGCAACGAGTGCGTAAAGTGCTTATTTATCACATGCAAGAATGCGCAAGTGTGCGTAAAAGTACTTCACGCACTACTTTACGCACAGAGTTGCATAAAACATTTTTTACAACTAAAGTATTTAGTAGTTTCAAAAACATATTTAGTTAATGCAACTCAATATTAAAGCTCCTTAAAGAAATATTTAGTTACAATAACTAATTTTTTTTTCAGTTTATGTTATTTTTACAGATATTACATACTTATAAGTATGTTGATTTTTCCAGATTCAACATACTTGTGTATGTTATTTAAAAAAATATAATAATAAAGATCATAACTTTAACGTGTATTTATAGTAAAGTGAAACGTCAAATTTGAAGCTGATCTCACATTAGGAAACGAAAAGAGAAGCCGAATTTGCAAATCTCCGAACGCCACTCTAATCCGAGGTAAGCAATAGAGCCCACCTGGAAGTGACTCCCACGCGTCGGATCCGCTTGTCCGGGCCGCGCCTAATCATCGTCCGCATCCGTCGCTTACCGAAAACGCCGCGGAGGAATTACGGTGCGTTACCCAGGCGGCGAAGGTCAGAGCTAGCGACACCTCGGAACCTCAAGATTATGCAAATGCCGTTAGCGCAAAAAAGTTCAAGAGGGATATAACGAGGAGGTGCCACAACCTGCGGTTCCTGGGTTCAGCTCAAACTCTTGAGAGTGATGCTTTGGTCTGAAATGATGAGCAAGAGTCTTGGAATTCGTCTTTGGGGTGCAGTAACAAAACTAAGAGATTGGTTGGAAAGCAACTAGGGGAGATAGGCAAATTCTGTAGCTTTTATGTTCTGAGTTGTTCTAAGATTATTAGGTTCTGAATACCTGAAATTTTTGTAAATAAAAGAATTTCAGGTTTTTGGAACCTAATTGCCTTAGAATAACTCAGAACATAAAAGCTATAGTCTCAAACTTAAGGGTTAAAAATTATCTTGAGTGATTGAAAAGTGATAAATAATTAGATATTAATTGGAAACTATTAAGGTACGAAACGTGTCGTAAATTATTGTTGGCGAATTTTTATTATTTATTTTAATTAACATTCCAATGTAGAAGTTGATTTTACATTTTTTATTAGAATTTTTTGCAAGATAAAATCCCCCTGACTAGGAACTGACACACCAAGATTTCAAATAACTAATTGTCTACCCACTGTTCGTTTGTAATTGTCCCAATACTGATTTCAAAACTTCAGGATAAATTTTTATAATTTTGAAGCTCAACAGTACAAAAGAAAATTAATTTTATAAGATTTTTATAGTCGTTTTCATTTTGAAATGTGTTTTTAAGTTCTAATCACAGATTTATTATCTATAAAATAATTTAAATTCCGCCTTTTTTTACTCACGGATATTTCATCAATTGAGTTACTATATATTTCAGTCATAAAAATATACTAATAATGGTTGATTTTGTTATATTTGGAGGAATATTTTTTTTTCAGTTTTCATTTATTAACAAAACAAATTTCAGAAAAGGTCGAAAACGCGTAAAAAAGTTCTTTAAAACACTAAAGCTATTACCAAAAGTCTACTAGTTGTTTTCTGGACTCATTGTTTAAACGCAAATATCCATACTTAAATTTTGCAAACTACAATCGTTCGGTATTTGACCTTTAGATTCTTTCACGTTACCCAGATTATTATTTTCGACCAAAAATCGTTTTCTAGACTTTAAGCAAAATCGAGGATCTACGGGTTATAGCATCTCCTCGCCTGCAGTACCCTCCAACTAAAAGAGAAAGAGCAGAGTAGTGGGGGAGCAGATGAGGGCCGCGATACTCCGCTGAGCGTACGCGCGTCGAGCGTAAAGCGGAGCCCCGGGAGACGGGGCCTTCCTCTCCGTCGGACGTCGTTTTCATGCAAGAGCGAGCCGGCCGAGGCGGCCCGCCTCCCCGCGAGCATAATAAACTAGGTGTAGCCGCCGCCGACGTTACGCACCTTGGGAAAATTGAGAGGCGCGTTTTTGCAACGACGCCCAGGCCTGTCGCAAGGATACGCCGCCGCGGCGGCCCTCTTCCTGCGCACTCGCGCTTATATATACGTACACACTTTTATGCGCGCAGCCTCGGCGAGGCGCTTGCGCAAGCGCTTTTTCCGCGAAAAATCGAGTCACCCGGCGAGCCACGGGCCGGGATCCGGAGTAACGAGGTTGTTTCTTTCAGCGGGCTTTCTTGCACGAGCGACGCGTCGTATTTGTAGCGTTAAGTGCTCTCGCCTGTTTGCCGATTGATCGAGCGTGAATTGGAGCGAAGTCGGGATCTAATCGAGCTGCTTTAGAACAGATTCGCATTTTTCCGTGCTGTGTTTGTTCGGTTTGTTTTTTAAAGAAAAAATTAGGATTTAATTTGGTTTTTTTTAGCTCGCTCGATAATGAAATTTTATTCTTACCTTGAGCATAAACTTTGAATTCTTAAATGTACACCGAGCAAAGGAAGGAATATGACTCGACATTCGATCATCAACCTTGAATGAATAATCCAATTGCACCTTCACCGCGGACATAACTCACTCAAAAAGTGATGCATTTACTTCTCATTTATTTTATATAACATTACCTCATTAAAGGTTGAATATTTAATATAAAAAGCGAAGGCACGGCTCCCGTTTGTTCTTCGGTAGAGATTACTTCACCGTAATAACATTCGTCGTGAGAAAAATATAACTCAATAAGATCTTTGCTTGCAACCTGTTGATTTGATTTTTATCAACAAAAAATGGAGTAGACTTCACTAAACCTTTGATGACTGGGTTTCTTAAATGTTACTCGTTTTTAAATTGATTAAATCAATGAACAATTTATGAAATTCTTTCAAATTTATGAAAGAAAATAATTCATTTAAAATTTATTTCGAGCACCATGAGATTTTTTTTAAGATTCTGTTCTATTAACCTGCAGCATTAAATAAAATAAACATGCAGCACTAATTTTTTTATTTTCATTTTAAGGTTTGATGAAAAGTTTTTTCATGAATTTGTTTAGCGAACAATACAGCGTACTTCTTCAAGATTTTAGTCTGAAACTGAAAATTTCAAGTCAGCAGATTTTATCTGGAGAATAAGAGGACCAAATTTATTTCTTATTTCATATGCTCCCTATTATCTAAAGTTGAATTGTGAAAAACCACTGCAATTAGTGGAATTCCACTAAAAAATAGTGGAAAGTGCTCCACTATTCAGTAATTAGTGGAGGAAGTTCCACTAATTTTAGTGGTTTTTCACTAATTCAACTTTAGAGGGTAATTTTAAGTTGAATTAGCGAATAAGCATCCCTATTAGAAAATTGACCATATTCGGGGCAGAATTTCTGGTCAACAAATGTTAAATTGACGTATATCTAAAATGTTGCAAAGAGCATTTGCAACATTTTTAGATATACGTCATTTTAACATTTGTTAACCAGAAATTCTGCCCAGAATATAGTCAATTTTCTACCAGGGATACTAAAATTAACAAAAAGTATTGCACTAATCATGCACTGATTACTGGCGAACATTTTTTGATAATTGTACTAGTCTTTCATTTAATTAGTTATATTCAATTTAAAGAAGCTGATTGGCAATCCCGTGAAAATATGTCCTATTTAGCAACCGTTTCGGGGCTTAAGCACGGGGCGCGGCGGGAAATTCGAAAGGACAGTAAACGCTCGTCGCGCTTTCTCCGCTCGGTACGGTACCTTCCGTTTCCTCAGCGCCTCTCGGGTCCTTGTTTGCGCTCGCGCATCCTCCGGAAAAATCGGCCATTACCATAATCATCGTCATTAGCCCGCGCCTTCCGCCGCGCGCGCGACCACACGCACACGAAACAGTCGCAAGGGAGACAAAGAGAGCTGAAAAACAGAGAGAAGGAGACAGAGAGAAAAACAGAGAAGAAGATAGAGAGAAAGAGAGGAGAGAGAGAGACGGAAGGACTCCTCCCAGCCTCGATACACCGAAGGCTAAACGCCGGCGACGGCGCGGGGCGCGCGCGCGAGGGAGAGACCTCGCGGGCCGAGATGAGATACATCACGGCGCGGGAGAGACGTATTATTAATGGTGACAGTGGGCGACTCGAGTTGGGCGGGGTGCCTAGCGATGCTGCCCTCCCGACGTGGCCCTCCTCGCGTCGCCTCTTCTCGCGCGCGGGGCCTCCTTTTCCTTTTTATTCGTTGCGCGCGGGGGTGGCCGGTGCGATCCGCTTTTGTCTCCTCGCGCTGCCGCCGCTGCCCTTCTTTCTCCTCCGACGCTTCGCCTCGCTCTTTTTTGCGGGCGCGGCACCGAACTTCGGCAGCCTCTCGTTTTCCTAATTAATATTTTACGCTCGCGCAGCTGCGCCCCGGATATATTTTTTTGGCGCTCCGACGAGCTGGTTTACGAGGCTCGCACAGTTTTTTTTTTCTCACCGAACGCAGGTATAATTTTATTGGTACTGTTTAATACATGAAAATATATTTTCTGGGCGGATGGTTCGGGGCTTTTTTTTGGGGGGGGAGAGCGTGTAATTCGGGCCATCAAAGTTAGCACGATTTTTTTGAGCACCGCTTCAATCATTTTTAATTGATCTTTCGCGGATTGAAAATTTACTGCAATACAGTTTTTTGTTCCTCTATAGTAAATGTCACATTTTTTATTACTCTACTTAATTAATTTATTTGAACATAAATTTTTAAATTTTTTATCTAATTAACTCTCGATTTTCGTTACACGAAAAAGAGCATTTCTGAAATCCTTAAAAGTCAATCACTCATTTCACAGATACATTTTCCCAGTGTCCCCCCTGAACTCCCTCTCCTAGGGTGTCGCACTTTTCGTCGATATCGCTTAGTAAGAACCCTCCTGCGAGAATCCCTTATGCATATGCATTGTTAAGACGTCTCTCTCTCTCTCTCTCTCTCTCTCTCTCTCTCTCACGCACACAGATATTCTCTCTCTCACACATACACTCTCGGGCGGTCCGGGTCCCCGCGGCCGTAATAACCGTCATACATATTCCGAGCCGTGTCGGCAGCGGCCAATCAAGTATTGTCGGTCGACACGCTTCGTCAGACACGAAAAGGCCGAGGCGCGCGCGCGAGGTGCCGGTCGTGCCGATTGAAGGTCGCTTCTTGTATTTATTCATGCGCCGAGCTTCGTTCGACGGTGTATATAGGCCTGCGGACGTAATAACGCCGAACGTGCGGGGGACTTCGTAACTGATTTTCCTCGCTAAAAGTGTGCCGAAAATTTTTCGTCCGTCACGAACTTGCTGGCAGAGTCGTGTAATAGGATCTTATTTTAAGGCAGGTCCTCAGTAATTGCAAAAATGAGAATAAAAAAAGCATCAAGTTTTTTAAAAAATAACAAATTTTTATCAATAAAATGTTACTTTAAGATGTATTTGAAGAGAATTGAGTAAAAACGATAAGGTTTACTCCTTTTAAAAGTGAACATGATAACGAAAAATAAGCACTAAAGTTAAACTTTTTAAAAACTTATTGATTACTGTAATCAACATAGTTATTATTGTCTATCCTCCTTTGAATGTGTCGAAAGGAAGATAAATCTAAATTTCATTACCCTGCTGTACAAAAAAACAATGCCAATCAAATGTTTAGTTCTTACTAATTTAATTACAACTTACAATTTATAACTTTTTCATATAATTTGAATTTAATCGATTTTTCGTAATATTATGTTGCTGACTTTGTTGACTTACGAGTTGTTAGAGATCTAACTATCTTGAGATGTGTACAGTCATTCCAGTCGACCATTTAATTTCTTTGTTTTTTCAATCTTTTTGGTCTGCTAGCTATTAGTATTTGAATGTGATTATCTTGATATTGTAGATATCTCATGGTGACTACAAAGTTTCATAAACATTTTTAACTTTTCCATCAATTTTATTGCAGATAAAACTATCAGATAATGAAAATCTTCTTCGTGTTCTCTCGAGCAACTAAAACTTTGTTTCGCTAGCTTCTCAATTCGAAAAAAATGAATGAAATAACCCGGGAATTTCGTAAAACGATTCTCCGTCGCTCATAAATAACAAATTGACCGAAAGAAAAGCCGATCTTCTCGCAATTCCGAGCGCCGTATCTTCGAAAGTGGCCTGTTTTTCTACCATTAATATAGCTTCTTGAATTATGACATTAAACCCTTTTTGCTCTCCACCGTGCGACGCAGGCCCGCGGCAGTATGGAGTCGTAAAACTGGCGAACGCGCGCATTTCAGATGCGACTGCTTTTTCATTCGAATGAGGTACAGCGACCCGAGATTGAATCTCCAATTCTGGCTTTATGTACTCACCCGCCGATCTCGACGAATTGACGATACTAAAAAAGCTCGGAGAAATTCGAGACCCTTACATTTTAAAATTTACATCGGTGTAAGTATTTCTAAAATGTTAATATTTATTTGTTTGCAGCAGATTTATTTTTGGTATAGTTAAGTCTGTTATTTTGAATAAAGTTTCTTTTAATTTTCTTACATTTTCGATTCTCAGGGAATTGTTTCTAAGTTCAATGTCCTAAAACGTCCCCTATGAATTATTTATCGGCGTAGAAATTCAATTTATTCATTCTTACATTATCTTTTAAAATCGTGCTACCAGGTAAATGTGATTTCCGTATAATGCATAATTTTGCTTCACATTTTTATGCAAGTTATTCAGTTTATCGATATGCATGTACAAATTGAAAGTATTAATATTCATTTGCATTAATTTATTTGTTACGAAAAGCCCGTGGTTTTTACCTTCGATAGTATTTCTCGTTTTTGTGATATTTGGTAGCTGTCTTAATTTTTTTGATTATTATGTTTATTTGCTACTAACCTGAAAAAACTTATCTGCAAATCTCTGATCTATAGCAGTATATAATTACAATTCCATGTATTAATTGTAAATTATAATTTATATAATCGGTACCAAAATTAAAGAACATTATTTTATTGTGAATATGAAAATTTTCCAATTTGGGAATGTACACAGAAAAAATTTAAAAATAAATGTTGTATACAATATTTAGATATTCACTAACAATCGATGTTAAATTATTTTTATCAAAATAAAAAATTGTAGATGACTAATATATTAACTCTTCATTTTATACTTTCTCTTATATAGAATGCAAAGTAATACGTCTGAATAAGTAAACATTGTAATAATTAAATTGATTTATGACACATATTTCTTTTATGAAATCTGTTCTTTATGACAGAAACAACATGAAAACTTAATCTTATGTAATAAGTACAGCGGTATTATTACAATAAATATACTAATAAAACATTGTTACACCCTCAGAACCGCAAACCAAAAATGTTGAAATATAGTTAAATTAAAAATCCATTTCTCTGTTTCTATTTTCACAGAATCAGACTTTACGTCCGCTTTTTGCCCGCTCGCAACAATAAAATCAGTCACCACCAGCTCTACCACGCGTCCCTCCCCTCTAAAGTTGTATTAGTGAAAAACCACTAAAATTAGTGGAACTTACTCCACTAAATACTGAATAGTGGAGCGCTTTTCTCTATTTTTTAGTGAAATTCCACTAATTGTAGTGGTTTTTCACTAATTCAACTTTAGATAGTCGAAACCACGAAAACTAGCCTCCTGCAATTTTCCCCTCAAAATCACTTGGCCAAAAAAGCAAACCCGCGGTAAGAAAGCAAACGCAGCTCTCGCTCTCGGGGTAAATCCGCGCGCGGCGCGATGGGAGGCGCGGAGCGCGTCGCTGGGCTCGGCGTGTCGCAACGTAACGTCGAGCGGGCCGGGCGCGCTCACTCGTCCTCGTCCGTCGGAGTCGCCGTCGGCTCGGCTGCAGAGGTGGGTCGCGCGAGCCGAAGGAAGGCGCAAAGGGTGCGGCCGCGCCGCGGAGCCTCGGCTCGGCTCCACCTCATTACCCGGCATTCTATGCATCCGACGAGCGGCGCGCGCGCCGCGCGCTTATGCCTGATTATTGCTCGCCTTAGTCGAGCCCCCTCCATCCCCTCCCACCTATCTCCTTTCTCTTAAATTTTATTTTCTCCCTTTCGACTTTTTAGAATTCCCCGACGCCTTTTTTACCGCTCCTCCGCAGCGGCTTTGTCTGCGGCGCGAGGGATTAGCCGTTCAAATTTATGCGTCGCGCGCGCTTATTAAAAATAAATAGGTTTTTAATGAAACAAGCGACGCTTTTTTTTATTCGCTCGCTGATTCAGCGCTGCCGTATTGCGGACGGCTTCTTTTTTTGAGGCGAGAAAAGTGGGTTAAGAAAAATTAACATTTTTTTATTGAGTCCGCTCGATCTTGTAGACATTTTTACAATGTAGTTTGGTAATTTGAAATTTTGAATTGGAATAGTTAGTTGACGAAGATGACGAGGTCCAAAGTTTTTCCCTAATCAATTGTTATCAATCGTTTTCTTAACCTGAATATTATCGACTTAATTATCATAATGCGCGTAAAAAAACAAAAGATTAATTTTATTTAATGTAGGAGGTCGACAGAAAGCTCGGGAAAAACCAGCTCAGTAATATTAACGTGAGTCATAGTGTCAATACAAACAACCCCAAGTTGATAAATTTATCCATTAAGGGTTAAATATCTTTCTAGTTGTAAAATAAAATTAAACAAGATTATTTTTAATTTCTCATTTAATTTGTAATATTAATTGTTAATTAATAAAAATATTATGCAATAAATTTATTTTTTAATTTTTCCCTTAATTATTTTCGTAATTTGTGACATTAAAGAGTAATTTTTTATTAAGATAAACTTACAAGATACTGAAAGAAACATCAAAATAGTACATTTTTATTATATTAAAATTAATTAAAATTAAAATAACTTTTCGTTATAAATAGTTCTTTTATTTACTTATTAAATTAATTCCAATGGAGCATAATATTTACTCTAAAAACAAATCAGAAAAAATGAAATGACAAAAAATAAAAACAGTTCTTAATATTATTTTTTTTAATTTTCTCGAACAATTATTGATAATATAAGTAAAATATTGTTACTTTATATACAAGATTCCGCGTTGCTTCCTACAATGGAAACTTTAGAGACGTTTACAGTTTCTAGCTAAATTTAATAAAGTTTATAATTTCTAGTGGTTATTCTTTTATTTATTCTATTACCATAGAATCATATTTATAAGACTATAACTATGAAAAGTATTGATTTTTTCCTAAAAAGTATGTGTACATGTATCTGACCAAGTAAGTAGTCTCGTTACTAAAAAAAATAGTAATTTTAACTAATTTTTTGCGAGATTGATGATTAAATGACGATTGCAGTTGCGCGGAAGAAAGACTCATTTTCAATTTATATTTCAAAACGTACGCATAGACCAGCATTTGCATTAGATGATTCATCCCAGTGCACGCCTTCGTCGCTAAGAGCCAAATTCACCAAGTGATGCAATGATATTACGTACTGTTTAGAAACGCTAATGGTGCTCGTAAAGTGGAAAATAAACCTCTCCAAACGATGAGCGATGTTTAATGAGAGCCAATTACACGCATATCCGCGCCGCTTGCACAACGTGCAACCCTTGGTAAAAAAAAGACCCGCAGCCCACGCGCTCCATCCACTCTCTTAGAAAAAAATTAAAAAAAATCTCCTAGGGAGGTAGAAAGAAGGGGGCTGGAATAGACAAAGACTTAAAAGCCGACCGAATCAAAGACCGCGAAAAAAGTCACCAAAAAGTCAAGATAAAAAAGAGAATCGAAGCTACTCGCTTCGGGGAACGTCCCCCCGCTTCCGTTTGATTTTTAATTATTCATGCGCCGATGGAAGTAAAAAAAAAAACACGAGAAAGAAGGACTCGGCCATTCGTCTCCGACTCGTCCCTTCGTCTCATTCCGTATGTATACGCAATTATTGGGCCTCCGTCCTACGGTTTAACGGTTACGACATGCCCCTGCCGCGATGCCACTCGCGCGTAGAGGGGCGCACTCGGACTATAAAATCGCGATTGCTCAATTCGCGTTAGTCACTTCCTCTATTACTCTTTTCGCCTTTCGAAAGGCCGATGGCGGACTCGCGCCGGAGTATAGGTACACGCGCCGCTCGGGCCGGCGACGCGATCCCGTTTCCGAGAGGCGCTTTATGGGATTTACATGGGATTGTCATAATTTATCCGCGCGAGCGAGCGGGCCGCGCCGGGGCTGTAAATTTGCCGGGGACACGAGTCGCGCGCGCGCGCGCTCGCCATTCCGCCGAGATAACGTCGCCCCGATGGATTTGATTCCCCCCCTTGATATCGAGATCGCGGCTGATTGTCGCCGCGGCGGGGACAGAACTGACGGCCTGGCCCGACTGGACGACGCTGCATTCTTAAACGGCGGGGAATTATTCGAGGCGGGGAAATTTCTCGGATTTTCTCGGTTTTGTTGGATAGTGGCTCGGGCACGTTGTTTCTTTTGAATTAATGCATGCATCCCGCGTTTTATTGCATTTTGCATTTTTTTACTGGCTTGGAAATTGAGGTGTTTTATTTAGTTTCGTATTTTAAATTTCTGGTCAAGACTACCGACTAATGAATTTCGTAGTGGTAAAATAAAATGGCACCATTAGAAAATAGAAAGTAGAATTAAAAGAAAAATTGAAAAAAATATCCTTTTTTTATGGTTTTAGGTGATTAAATTCTTTTAAGATGGTTATTGACCATTTATATTAAATTTAACAATATAATCCCTAATTTAATAAAGTATAAAAACGAAATGACACCAAAATTCATTTAAAAGATTAGAAGTTTTTGCTGTATTTAAATGCAGAAATAATTAAACATGTTTAAGGTATATTAGAAAAAAAATATCTAAATCATTTACATAATTCAATTATTTTGCATAATTTAGGACAATTTTTTCTTATTCATTGGCAATCTGATCTCATTCTGAATATTTGCATGTATACAAAATTGAGTCTGTACAATACAGATGGATAGTAAAGGCCATAATTATCAGAACGTAAGTACAAATCATACAAGGCTTATTGATTGAGAAACTGTATTAAAATATCTTCTACTTCTATGCAATACTAACAAATAATATAAATTCGTCTGAAATAGTAGCTCTAGTCAAACATCAAATTCTTGGTCACGCTGGATGTCAATTTAATAATATTTATTCATTAAGCTTGAAAAATTGGATTTTCAAATCGTAAACCAATTAAGAGATACGTAGGACTAGTCTGTATTTGTCAGAGAATAAGTTTTATTTTGTTTGATCTACGTGCATACTCCATTTTATTTTTACTTAAAAATATCGCAAAGCAAAATTTATTAGACTATAACTAAGATTAAAATGCGCTATACAAATTCCTTTTACATTTCTAAGCCACCTTTAGGATTTGGATAGTTGCCTAAATAAATAACTAAATAAATAAATGTAGTATCAATTGCAAAAAAAAGAAAACAGAAAAGTTACCATTACTAAAACGCCGTGTATTACGCGAACGCGAAAAATAAGAAAGCACATTCGTCACGCGGAATTTATCACCTCGGCCGCGGGACTAGCCATCACACGCGGAAACACGATCCCTCCTCGTCGCAAAAAAGCGTCACCGTACAAGAAAAAAAACGCCCGCCCTAAACTCCCCGGCCGGTCCGCCGACGAAAAACCAGCCTAAACCGCAATATCAACAAAAAAAAAGAAGCCCTAGCCCCTCCTAAACACTGAAATCCGTGTTTCCCCGGTGTATCAAAGGGGAGTCCTGCCGGCCGCTCGCACGCGTCCTCCTCTAATCAGCGCATTCTCCGAATCTTTTCGCAGGCCTTCCGGAATTCAGGGGAGCGCGAGAGCCTACCGCGCGGTATCCAGGGCCCTATCTCACCGGCGCGGCCCCCTAACTCTTTCCGCTTCCCCCGCGGGGCGGATCGAGCGGGGGGGAGGGCGCGAGGCTATACGAGCTAATCAGAGGCACTAAAGCACGATAGCGCGAGGCGCGAGGCCCGCTATCTCGGCCCGGCTGTCGCGTACAACTCCCCGCGCCGGGTATTATTTGCGCCCTGCCACATTTGTCGTAGGTGGTCTCCCCCTCCCCCTCCTATCCGCGTCTCTCGCCTCCTCGTAGCCGGGCCTTTTTCCATCGGCCCGCGGTGGATCTTCTATTTTGCGGGACTCCCTTTCCTTTCGCAGCCTCGCGCCTTTTGTATCGCGCGGTGGGAGGAATTCACACTTCGACCGGAGGGGAATTAATTTTGATTTACGACGCCGCGCGCGCATAGGCGGTACACCGCGGCCGCGGCCTTTTTTAACCTCATCGAAAGGCAATCGTCAGCTGAGTATGTCGCTGGTGAAAATATCACGGCGACTTCGAGTCGAATCGGAAAGATGCAATGAATCGGTGGTGATTATTTTAGTTTGAATTTGTGTTCAATATGCCTTTTGCGGTGTGATAAAATACTTCAAATATCGAAATATAGGGGAGCGTGTAATGCCAAAGCGGGAATCGGAAAATGTTAGTTAGGCATGTTCAGTACATTAAGTAGGCTATTAATTACATTAAGTACACTGAGAAAAAAATGCTAGTAAAAATTACTATCCTGTGTAGAAAAGTGGCCACAGATTGTCATGTAGTGGAAAAGTTACCGTCCTGTATTGTAAATTTTACTAGAAAATATTATACATTTTACTAGAATTATTGTAAAATTTCCAATAATTCTAGTAAAATTTACAATACAATATGATGACAGACTGTGGACACTTCTAGGCAGGATAGTAATTTTTACTAGAATTTTTTCTCAGTGTAGGTGCAGTGTACCGACAAAGCGTATAATTGTTTAGTACAGTTTTAAAATTTTAGTTAAGACAAACGAAGGCATCCTGGAAAAAATTTATATTAATGTTTTTAATTAGATACTGGTGGACTTATCGACGACTCATTAACAGTAATTCTCCAGACTCATTGTTGAATAAGTTGTTCCAGAGTCCACCTAGTGGAAAAACTGAGAAAACGTATTAAGAAATTTTTATTCTTAAATCCAGAACCCAAATCACTACTCCTCACTTTGCCCTATTATACACTTTCCCTTATTTTATGCAAATGATTTTCCAATTAAACACCCACCAACCGAGATACATTACAATTTATTCCCCTTTGTCTTTCATCTTTCTGAAAGTTAACTGAAGTGAATAAATAATATTAGTATTTATGTAAGTGTTCCAAGTTTATAAAGTCTGACGACCAAAAGTTTAGTATATATAAAAGAGGAACTTTACTTTTTCATCGCTGTAATCATTCAACTGAACTGCTTCTTCTATGCTGCAACTGGTTAAAGGTAAGGTTGTTACTGTACAAATTACATTGCGTATTATTCACTTTAGAAATTTAATTTAATAAATTTCAAGCACAATTATTAATAATTGTTTTGTAGTTACTATTCTATTAAATTTTTTTTTTAATCCTTAAAGGTATAGGCTCCAGGCCACGTCCTTATTGTTAAATTAGTAACAGTTTTAATTATTTTTATATATTTTAAAAAACTTTTTTTGATTTATAAAATTAAATTATTCTCTACAGAAAAAAAGATGGCAATGAAGTTTTTGGTCTCTTCAATACTCCTGTCTGCAGTAATAACTATTGCTTCTGCCAAAGCCGTAAGTTAAATCAACTCTATTTTTTAATTTTTCTCTCAAATTTTTACATCTATTTTTTATTGCCTTTAGCTTCCGCAAAACTTCGTTGATGTAGATTTAGGTCTTCTTTAATTTTCTGTTACGAGTCTAAATTGGGAAATAAGAAATAATTGTTGAACAATAGCTAATTGTTAATCATGACTTTCTACTATATGCAATCATATGCAATCGCATACAATATCATAAAAGTAGTATCGATCTAGAAATTTCAAGGTTCAATTCAATCTTATTGGTTTTCCAATTACAAGTAGACTTTCTTCAGTTTTCTTCTTCTTGATTTACTTAAGGAGGTTCCAGCGTGTAGTGTTCCGAGGTAAGCTATGACATTATAGATAGATAAAAATTTGCTGAATCCAGCGGTACCCTCATGTACCCCTGTAGCCGTGGAAAGTTTTGAGATATTTCATGTCAAACTGCACAATTTTCGTAGGCTCTGATGGAGCGAAATGAAAAAAAAATGTTAAAAATTGATCCTTTATAACCTAAATCGAGGAGTTCGGCGACAGAAAATTGATAGAAATGAAGACGTATGCTTTCAGACGGCATTTCTCGAAAGATGGGTAGCCGTGGAAAATATTCAAATACTACTTAAAATATCAGATTGATAACTTTTATTTTTCACCGTTATTTTTTAATTATTTTTCTATCAACGTATACAGACTGAATAAAGTTTCCAATATGAATAATAACTTTTAATTACAATTTTTTCCCCTTTAATGGCCTTGGATGCGTATCCATGATGCCACCGTATATGTTAGATTTTCTTCAATTTTGATTATATGTATAGTTAACTTTTGAATGAACTGACACTTTTTAAATTCATAAATCTTCATAACATTATTTCTGTTAAATTTTCCTAATGCATTGGCAGAATTGCTTTAAAAAACAAATTTGCTATTCAATTTGAACAATATTACCCTTAAGAAAAATAACAACTGAAAAAATATTTACGAATCGCAAATATTTATGAATAAATAAAAAATATTTATGAATCACAATTACTAGTTAACTACTGACTAGTAACTACAGGGGAACTGCAGGTAAACTACTTAGGAATACTTATGAATTTAGTCATTATAGTTGTTAATTTACAACTGGAATCAAGTAATTTATCAGTAGTGTTAAGTAGTTTTCGAGCAAATCGTGTTGCAGTAGTTCATTTAACTAGTAGTTTATTTTCGTAAGGGTAACTATGCTCCACACGCTAAATGGCTGGAGTTAAATTTCATTCTTGATCTAAAATTAGTTCCTTAAAAGAATCAAAATTCAACTCTACAGGAGTGAACACTGATTCTAGTAAACTTTAACAATAGAATACTGCTAGTGTCAAGCCATAAATTCCTCTCCAGCCGATTTATCCTTTACCTTCTATTAAAAAGTATTACAGTTTTCGTATCCGCTCCTCTCAGTATCATACGCAAGATGCCACTGAGAACATCTCTCCTAGCTCCGCAGTCCCGATACTCCCTCAGCCAGTCGCATTATCCAACTAAGCGGATTAAACGCGCACTTCGACGAAACCCCATTCTTCCCGTCTCCAGGCGAAGTTTCCCCCAAGCCCCAGCGCCGTACGCACGGCTAAATCATTCGCGGAAGACGCGGCGCGCCAACTCGAGCGCGGCGATAATTTCAGCGCCGGCTACTCCCGCCGCTTTTATCCCCTCATTACGCGGGTATACCGGGGGTAGAGGCGCGCGTCCGGTGCCTGGTTTATCGCTAATTATTGGCCTTACATCGTCCCCCCGCTGCCTACCGGCTCGCGCGCGCGCGCAGCGCGTAGGTATAACACACACCTTCTCCTTCCGCCTTTCCTCGCTCGTTTTCGCGCCCCCTCGCGCGCTCGATTGTCTCGGCATTTTTCAGGCCCCACGGAGGCGTCGGCGCCCGTGCGCGCACGCCCGCGCTAACGAACTCGCGCGCGCGCGCGCTGCGAAAATATATACGCGAGGCTGGAGAGGAGAGGACGAGTCACCGCGGACGATAAAGATCGGTCGTCGGGTAATTTAAGGATCAATTAGGCGCGCGGGGATTTTCAGCGGTGACGCGAATTTATCGCGAGGTGGTGGGGGAGGTACGCCGGCGCGCGCGGAGGTCATTGTTGCCGCGGGGAGAGAGACAATCGAGACGCGAAGTCGGATGTGCCAAAAATCGGCCTATCGTGGAAATCTGCGGGTATTGTGCGCGCGGGCTAATCACGAGGTGACAAAGTCGTAATTGTATAAGAGCGGAATGCGTGTCGCAACCGGCCGGCGCGTTTCGATGTGTATTATTAGAACAAACGCGAATAAATCTAATCGCGCAAGATTAATTCGCGGCCGGACAAAGAAAATCCGAGTGGTATCTTTGAGAGAGTTATTGCTCATTATAATCGCTTTCAGAAATTTTCGTGCGTTCATCGGACAATGCCGGCAACAATTACTTATTGAAAATTAATTATCGCCGACTTTCTTCTCGCGCGTTCCTCGAGTGTCTCTCCTCCTACTTCGTACGTCGTTCGAGTATTTTTCCGATAAATCGCGTACATCCGCGTCGCGCGGGGGGAAGAAAGAAGCGGACGCTTTTCAGCGATATGGTTTCTCATTAAATCGCAGAGTCGCCGGAGAGTCGCGCGTATCGCGAGGCCGGCGGCGTTGTTTTGTCGAGCGATCCGTGAAACGAGGATCGGCGAGCGCGGGAGGTAACGGTAGGGAATGATTAATAAAGATGCGCGGGCACGCGTGTCACCGGATATGAGGCCCACACGCTCGATCGGCCGTCGCTTCTCTTCTCCCCCCCCCCTCCCGCCCTCGCACTCGCTCGCGTGCTCCTCTTGTTCTCCGGCTCTTCGTTCTCTCTTTTATTTCCTTCGCCGCGAGAAGTTTCCTCGGCCGACGGACTCTTTCTTTCTTCTCTCGCGAAGCTCTCCCTGTGTGCAATTGCGTCTTTTGATACGCTATGGTTGATTGTTGTTGCATTGCGTTGCCGATTTTTTCGAATTTTTGTGCTTAGTTCAAACGAATTTAGTTTGAATTTTTGTGACTTTAGATTTTAATTGTTACTGATTTGTTGTTGAAGTATTCATTTCTACTGAAAATATAACAATACGGAAAAAATACCGGTAAACATTGCATACGCGAATTTTTAATTTTCTTTTAGACTGACATACTTCCTTTAAATAAGTAAGTTTGCAATCACGTTCTAATCAGTGTGAAGTCAATTTATAATTCTCGATCATCGGAAATAACAAATAAATACCTAATATAATAAACGTCAAATCCAATCCCAAAAATAAACAAAAAATCGCTATCAACTGCAAGTAATCTAATTAGATTATTAAACAATAATTTTAATTTGTAAAAATTGTCATTGACTAGATTTGCGTTGATAATTTTCAAGTTTTCGTGGATCAGGCCCCGCCGCTCTTCGAGTCACAAACAACCTGGAAGCTATAGGTTTTAAGATAATTCGAGTTTGAACGAGTATTGAAAATTCATTGAACGTTCGATTTGCTTATTTTGAGAAAAACACATCCATTCAAATTAAAACGCAATCATATCGAATTTGGTACTTTTTCTACTAACGGGTCTGCAGCTTCAGTTTTATATGTGCTGCATGTACATCGTAGATCAAAATGGTTAGGCGCTGAAGAAAATTATTATAGTGCGCCACCATTTACTCAAAGATAACTGATAACAACAATAAAATTATGTAATCGTTGAAAAAAATCCATGGAATTTTTGTAGGCATTATAATCAAATGTCACTAATTACTCATAAATTATAGTTTTTCCATAGTTACTCTCGTTTTAAACGACAATCTTAGTCACATATGCATTTGCAGGAACAAATATCGCATTGCCTTGGAAAATTTTGAAACCTGGCGGTAATTCCGAGCGGCGAGCGTCGGCACGCCCGGCACGAGCTCCCATTCCGCGCGAACTCCCCGGCGCGGTGCGAATCTGCGAAATACACGAAATGCCCATTCGCACGCGTGTAAGCGGCGCGGCGCGGCGGGATACCCGATTGCATGCGCGTGTAGACCCACACAGAGGCGAAGGCCTCCGCGCAAGAGGTGCCGGACGGAGTCGGACGGAAAAATGTCGGCCTCCTTACCGCCCCCCCCCTCCCTTGTTCCAGCCTGCGGAATCGGCTTTTGTCTTATAGCGCTCCCTCAAACCCCGAGCTGATTTTTTTCGATCGAGAGGCGAACTTTTGCTTTCGCGTGCGTTCGGGTCGCGAGGCGAATGATCGATCGCATATTATGGTTTTGAATGATAAGGAGGTATCGAGTCTACATTTCGATGCCTCTGATTTCGTAAGGCAAGGTATTACATATCCAGGTCCAGAATTAAAAGTTGCGTATAAAAAATCATATAAACATTTTTATTTAATGTACTTTAGTTTATTGTAAAATTTACTATAGTTTTTGCTAAATTTGCTGGTGATCTAATCAACTTTATTATATCTTTAATCAACTTACTGCTATATGCCTGCATAAGGATTGCATAATTTGATTAAGTTATCCAAAATTGTATTAGAAAGACCATATCAAATTTGCGATCAAAATTGCGGAACACCAGTGGAAACAGCATTTGTGACTCATGATGCATGAATATTTATGAGGACGGAATGAAATGATGAACTAAGAAATTTTTCACGCTGACGAATCATAAAATTTAAAGCTATAAGAAGAAAGAATGAGATATATTAGTAATGGAACCAACAATTTTTCTTATATTGCTCATTTATGTTTATAACTAACAAAAAATAACAATAACAGCCGGTTACGTTCCAGCAACCAAACAAACTGTATAACTTCAATTAGATTTTTTGATAAGCTGTATCGTCCTGGCTTGATTACTTAGTTGTTGCTTAAAAATTATAAAACATTTTTTTTCTCAACAATTTTAAGTTACACATTGAGTTTTTAAACAATTCTTTTGTCTATTCCAGTTTCGGTATGTACCCTAAAATTTTTATTTAAAAATCAAAAAACCACTTTAACATAAAATCATTTCGAAGTTCTATAAAAATACCGTCAAATCATCAACTTTGTTAAAATTATAAATAATCAACATTTATAAGTAAAAATTATCTATAAAGAATTCTATAAAACGATAATATAATTACAAACTCGGTAATAGAAATACGTATTTTTCTCTAAATCAGCAGTAACATTTTCTATCCACTACGAATCAGCTTGAATATGCAGTACGTTCCGAGCCAGCTCTTCGCAAAAAAAAGAAAAAAAAATTGGTCGCACTCGCAGGCACACTCCGCACGGCGATCAAAGCAGAAGGAAGAGGTGGACGAAGAAAAAAAACAAGAGAGAGAAGGGAGAGAGATCGAGAGGAGGAACGGGAAATCGAGAAGAGGAGAGAAGCGAGACGCGGCTTATGCATATATCGGTGGGGGCGGACGATACTCGAGGCGCATAATAATCGCCGGGACGCCGGCGCGCGTCGATCGGCCGCGCCGAGAGGCGGCGGCGAGTTTTCCATCGGCGCGCGGGTGGCTCGTTTGATTTACGCGAACGAGCGGCGCGCGAGGCGCGGAGGAGGCGAGCTTTGAGGAATGTACCCCGGGAGGATGGGACGGGACGGGCAGCCCCGCGTCCCGGTGGCTCGGCTTTGACGGCACTTTCAGACTCGCGGTACTGGCGATAAGGGGGGAACTCCATCGCTGGATACGACTAATAAGAGAAATGAGTTGATTTTGTAAATCGTATAACGTTTCTAATACGAAATTATGTTTTTAATCCACCATGAAAGTGAAGTTTCACCATGTAGTTGCAAAAATTGATAAGGCAACGTAGTTTGTTCATCAGTTGATAGTTTTCCGATCTGGTATGTCGAGCAAATGACTATATTGCCTCCATCGTTGCCTAATTTTAATAACTCGAATCTGAGGCGTACTAAATAAGCGTATTCATGCTATTTAAAATGTATAATATAATGTAGGTAGTGAATTGAATTTATTTTTGTAAGAAATTAAAACGTGTGAGTTCCTAGGATGCGGAAATTACACCTTAATCCTTAAAATTTGAAAATATACGTATCATCGATGGCTGGTCATCAGTGCACACCTGGTATGCTACTTAGTAGGCAAATTTATTTCCAGGTGGAGTCTGAAACATCTCTCAGCTCTCTCGGATATGGACCTATTCTTTTAGCTTTATATGTAAGTCACTTACAACCAGAGTTGCTAAGTTGATACTTTATCGTTTAACTGATTATAATATATCTAATTATTTAAAAAATCAATATTATTTTTTGTCTAAAATTTTGTAATTTAAATTATAAAAACTAAAAATAATTCTTGTATTATTGTAATCAAATCTCACTACTTCGTATCCTCCGTACTCGAATTCTAAACTACTTCTTTTCTGACTAACGGGTAAAAAAACTCGTCTTCCGTACATACTGGCTCGCTTTTAGCACGATTGGTAAAAAAAAAAACTGTATAACTTTGGTAATATGATATAATATTGCATAATTTTTACAGCATTCAATTGATTAAGTTTCCTCCATTGGGAACGTCATTTGCAACCAATGGACCTCGAAAAAACGAAAAAGGTTTTAATATCTGCTTTTCTTTTAAAAAAGGTCATTTCAATAGAAACAATTGCTTTTGACGATGTCACACAAAGTTAATTTTTTAATGAAATCTTTACCAAATGCTTTTCATTGAAAAAGAAATGTTTTTAAGGGATTCCCGGCTCTTCCTCAAAAATCTTTAGGAAGTTACTGAAAAAAGTGTTTCAGTTATTATTTTTCGATACGCCGTGCGAGAGGAAAGATTTTACGCACGCCTTGTACACGTATCAAAAAATGCTGCTCGACACTGGTGCGAGAAGTAATTCGAGTTTATCACCTGAGCGAAGCGACTTTTTTCTCGCACTAGTATGGAAATGTACGATTCGGTTATTTTACAACTTTGTTGTATAATTATGTATTGTAAAAGTTTTCAAACCCGATTATTTATACGAAATAAATAAAGGCTTTTCAACATCACATTTAAAGATATACAACGCGTTTAAATCAGGATCGTTATAAATCAATAAAACTAAACAAGCTATAAACTGCTACTGAATAATACAGTGACTATCTATTGTTCATTTTTCTCAAAGCCCAACATACCGAAAAAATTCCCGATTTTTTATCGCAAACTCCATTACAACCTAAGTCCACTCGATAAATTTAACAAAGAGAAGCGAAAAAAAAAGAGCGCGAATGCGGACTTCAAAATAATTTACGCTATCCATCAGCGGGCGAACGAGTGGCGGGCGGGAGACAGGAGGGAGGCGCCCGGCGCGCGATTGCGAAATCGGCCGCGCCGGGGCTAGCGTCTCGAATTGAAATATCAGCGGAACAATGGGCAATAAATGGCCGGTAAAAGAGGTGCCGCGCGCGGGCGCCTCGCGCGGAAACGCGTGAAATGTCGTGTGAAATGCAAGAAAGTTGAACACTTTGTGCTTATGCATGAGCTGCGCAAGGATGGAAGCGGCGGCCCCGAACAATGTTTGCTTTATTGAATCTTTCGCGTTATTAAAAGAAAATACCGGCCGCTGCGCGCCGGAGCGTAGGAGTCGCCCGCTAAATCTCCCGCTGATCTGCATTTTACGGCCGCGTAAGTCCGCGGCGATTGCGCGCGGCTCCTTTAAGCGGGCTTTGGGAATTAAAAATAGATTTTCTAACGCGATAAAATTCGCTTTTATTGCGAGTCTGTGTTGCTAATGAATTCTCTTAGGATTTAAATGTAGTAGGTACGCGTGCGTATAAATAAATGCACTTCGACTTTATGTAACTAGTTGTACTTTGATTGCTTAATATTTGTCAGGGAACGCAGGTACACGGAAGGTTTAACTTTTTAGATAAAACAGTTTAGAGTAACATTATCTGTCTTATCGAGAAATTCGAAAATTTCTCCATACCAACTCGGTAGTTTGTCCTACATTAGCAGTACATTTGCCTGCCAATCTTGTAGTACCTTGCTTTTAACGCGGGGTTATTGTCTATAGCCACGAAATGAGTAAGTCTTGTGGATATCTCGAATAAGATTAACATAATGCTATCGAATTTTTCTCGATCAATTGCTTTTATACGAATTGTAACATGGCTTCTTTAAAGAATAGGTATCTGCAATTATTTTTTTAGTAACAATGGATATGATTTAACATTTATAAGTTTACTTCTAAATATTGTAAATTTACTTGTTACACAAAAAGTGCATCTCTCATTATCTTTCATGCTGCTTGTGTTGCAGTATTATAGACAAGTTTGTGAACAATGTGTATACTGAACGACACTGTTCAGAAAAAATGAGAAAGACTCTTATTAACAGTGATAAGTGGTTTTAATTTCAATATAAAATTATTTATTAAAAATAGAGTTATTGATTCCTGCAGTTTTATTGACATTCGATTACAATGATTATGAGAGTTCAATTGATTTTTCAATGTTTACACGATTCTTTGCATAATCAGTTAAATGATGATTATCAGTTATTTGGTGGAGCACCGCTAGCTTTTTCTTGATGCCTAACACCCCTGGTCTTATTGGTTTAGATATAAAACTAAGACAGCAGTTCTCTACTGAGAAAAAGAGGTGACCCAAAGTCTACCTGGTGGGAAATGTGCGGGCTCAATCCCGTTTTCAAAAAACATATTGAGTGAAAACCTCTAAGCAAGAAACTTGCCCATTTAGTTGAAAAATTATAGTTCATTACAGCTGATTACTAAACAGATGATTTGATTTAAGAACCTTAACTTTACAATTTCTAGTGGTTAAGTTTTGAAAAATAAACTATTACAATTACAAAAGTAAAAAATGATTAAATAGTGATTTTAAAGTCATTTATTTAAAAATGTAGGTTTGTGATTACAAGGAGTGAATAACCCTTCACAAAATACTATAGCTTGAGGCCTTTTTATAAATTTTATTTCTTTACAATTCAAAGAATATTGTTTATATTTACACTTTATTTATACAACAGGCCAGCCCCATTCTCAAATCTGTTAAGCATGTGTTCTCACGCGGTAGCGGTATACAGTAACACCTGGAAATAGAGTACACGGGCTTTTTTCCACCCAAAGCGCGCGCGTTAAAAGTCTCGGCTCGCAGAAAAAGCGATCTACAAAATCAGGGGTGTAACAACCTCTTCTTAAATGTACCTAGGCTACATCGATACACGCAAGAAGCGGTGTAATTGTATCGTGTAGCCTCGGCCGCTCGAACAAAGATAAAGGCGCGCGCGGACTTATGCGCGGCTGAAACTCCCGGCCAAGGATCTCGCAATCGTTAGCATCTGACCCGACGACGGAGTTTACTTAAGGCAAGGTGAATTTTTTCCACCCGCATCCTCCGGCCGCGTCGATTTTATACCACGACCCGACGCTTTTCTTCGGCGCGCGCGAGAGCCGACCTTGATTCGGGACGTGATCTGGAGCGAGCCGCCGATGCCGCTAGACAATTCGCGCAGGTGGGACGAAAAAAAAGAGGAAGAAGGAGGAAGGATCTCTTTTCCTTTCACCGTAAACGGGGGAGTGAGCCGGCGCTCGCGTTATAATTAAAATAATAACTCTTTTCACCGGCGCGGGGCGACGCGCGGCTTTCTTATTCCCACAGGGGGAAAGAGCTTCCGGGGACCCGATTCACTCGCTCGCGAGATTTCCACGACGCTCGGACGAAACGCCCGCGTATCCTTTTCTCCCGCGAGGCGAGGAAAAATGTAACCTTCCTGATTGGCGCGCTGTCCCTCTTTTCTTTTTCTGTGTGTGCGACTGGAAAAGGCGCGCGCCGTCGCCCTGCGGTAATTAGTCGAAAGCGGAGTGTTGTGTCTTCAATGGGATCGACGATTAGATTTGATCTTTAAAGGCGCGGGTGTATTTTCTGTTTGTGCGCCGTCGGTCGAAAGCTGATTGGGGCTTCGATTGAATTAAACTGGAAAAGCAAGTGCGAGCGGCACTTTTGAGATTGGAAACGGCCATTTTCAATTTATAATCAACCAATCAGAGGAGATTTACTTTCTCTTGCGAAAATAAACTTTGGGACAAGTATTATTGCAAACTGATAAGAACTATTGTTGATCTATTCGATTTCAATAGTGTATTTATCAATACTGGCTAAAATTTATTAAAAATTTTCCTAAGTTGTTAATTAAGGGGATCCATCATTTCAATTGTGATAAATGATTACTGACAATTACGACTTTTTGTACACATTAGTACATTTTTTTTAAATAACATTATTATTAATACAAAGGCACATTATTCTTTAAAGATTAGAAAATTTATTAAATGAAACGAAAAACTGCAATAACGGTATATATCAGTCCCTTAAGTAGTGGTCAATTTATTATTAGAATTACGTATAGTTAAGATAAATTATTACTTTAAGCAAAAGTTTTGTAAATGTTTCCTTCAAACTTTTATTAACTCCTGCACTATATATGTTTATAAATGTTTGATTCCTATAGTTTCTTGAAAAAAATGTTGTAGTTATAAGTGTATAATTGATGACTTCAGAAAAAAGAAGATCTATTTTATAGCATACTCTAATCTCAAAATAGCAACTTTCATGCCAATTTTCGGCCCTCGTGCTAAAAAATAGTATACATAAATAATAGTATATATAGTAATATACTATCAGCGAAGGCGTTCATCAAAGGAATTCGATTATAACGACTCTATTCCGTCGGATCCTTCGAAAATGCTAGATTCACATTTGTAGGTAAATACTTGTAAGTGATTTGATAATAATTCCTTTTAAACAAAATACTCAAAATATCCCGTGATGGATAAATAAACCTTCCATTAAAATGATCTACATAAACAAATATATCAAGAAGTTCCTACTAAATTTATGGTTAAATTGATAGAGGTACGCTATAATACCTTTGCGGTTTAGGCCCTACCAGTGCGCATAATCCTAGAATATCGAAGACAAAAAAAGAGGCCAACAAAGTGAGGACTTACCGAGCATCTTGCTGAGATCGGCGTTGTGGAGATCGGGATTCTCGTCGGCGAGCTTCTTGCGCTCGACTTTCGCCCAGACCATGAAGGCGTTCATGGGCCGGCGTATGCGCTGCTCCTTGAGGCTGCGCGCGGCGGCCGAGCCACCGCCGGGATGGCACATCTTCACCCCGGCGGACATCGGCCCCAGGCCCTGCTGGTAGTCCTGCAGCGACGGACCCGACGCCAGCCACGACATGTCCTCCAGCCGCTGCTGCGTCGGACCGCTCAGCATTCCCGGTATCTGCACAGGCATTGTTATGTAGATCTTTTATTACTTGTACTTGTTTAATTAATTTATTTATTTATGTTTATGATTATTTTTTTTCCTCTAGCAACTTTTGAGTCAACCTATTCATGCAAGAGATTACAAAAGGATGAAACCCCTTGCATTTGGCAAATAAATCGAAAACTACTATTATCCAAATTTCTTTTTTTTTCAAAAATGTAAGCATTTCATCCCGGAGTATTGCGATTTAAAAGACCCATATGAAAATTACCTCTCCGCTAGCAATATTACTTAAAAAAGTATTATGATGATCGATTTTAAAATGCAGTGATTTTAGAACAATTAATGCTGTAAATTTATTATCACAATTATAAAATATTTAAATTTACTATAGCCAAATTATCATTTCCAGGCGGCTATAAATATGTCATAGTTGATATCTCGCTATAACCACCCACAGCCGAGTAAGATAATCCAAAATCCACCTAGTGGTAAAGTTGAGGAAAGAACCAAGAGAAGCTTATTCTTAATAAATCTCAGGACTTCGTAGCTACCAGGCACAAGAAGGTAATAGTAATATTTAAAGATATTATGAAAAATTAATAAAAGTTAAATTGTAATAAATTTTAAACACATATTCAATACTTGTACCAGGCAATAATTATCTTTGTTCATAATAATAAATATTTTTTTAAAAGTTGGACTTAGTATACGGATATTTTTCGTAATTGCAAGAGCAGTATTCAGATACAATTTATTTATCTCTCTTTCTAAGGAAAAAGGTTACAGAATTTTAATTGTTGATGGTTTCTCTCCTATCATCATTGATCACACGACAGAAACCTTATATTTTGCAAAAGTAATTTAACAATTAAAATTTCAATCGTTTTAAAAAAAGTAGACGCGAAGAGTCTAAACTTACATATTTACAAAATACATCGTCTCTCGTTTACCCAATAACAAAAATATCAAAATTTCACTTTACACGATCTTGAAATAACTCGCAATATTCATCTTCCCTCGACTACGCCGTTACCAATCTCGCAACGTCTCCGCGAAAAGGCCGAGCGCCGAGGCGAGCATCGATCGAAAAGCCGGCTCTTGCGTAAAACTGAAATAGCGCGAATAATTCAAAGTGTCAAAAGGCGAGACTCGCTCGGGAGTTTCGGTACCGGCGATCGCTCGTTCCTCGTTAGGTCGCCGCGCGGCGAATCCGGGAGGGTGTAGGTTTACAGCCGGGTCGCCGAGACGGATGACGGTCGATTTCCGGGCGCGCGGGAAAAGCTTCGGGATAAATGAGCGGGGCACGGTTACCGGTATGATCTGCGTGTCCATGGACATGGGGCTCTCGTTGCCGTCGATGCCGGAGTCGATGTCGAAGGCCCTGGAGGTGGGCGTCGCGTACAGCGAGGAGTGGAGGGCCAGCAGGCCCGGGGAGCCGCCGTAGCTGCTCACCGGCGGCGGTGTCACCTCGCCCCTCTCGTAGCTGTCCAGCATTCTGCAAACATGGAAATGCAACTCGTTAGTATGGATACGTATTCTTGAAGTGTGTATTAAAAAATTTTATGTAATACAGTATATAATTTATTATGTATTATATTTAAGTATATAAAAATTATATAGATTATTGTCATTTCTATTTTCTTTTGGAAATATGTCGCGTGAAACTTCATAATCTTTTTATTAAATTTCATTTTTATTATAGATATCCTTGAATTATTCTTGAGAACATTAATTATCGTGAAAGTGATGTTCGTGATGATTAAAAATTACCATCGTGCTAGGACCGCTAGTACAAAAAAGCAAAAGGGGTCGGAATAGGAATAGCCAGTTGCATGTGGGTGTTAAAATAAAGGTGTAAAAATGCCAAAATGTAGTGTACTTTCAATAGCTAGAAAATTTATTTTAGTTCTTTCATGACCCTTTGGGTAAAACTAAATATTCCATTGTTGGTGAATTTATACTTCATGTTTTCCTCGAGTTCGATTGTTGTAATTTTAGTAATAAGTGTGCATTGTGATTGACAAAAGTGTATTTTATGGAAAAAATAGTGGATATCGCTGCACACTTATTAAACTAATTACGCAAAATAAAACAAATGTGCATCTTAATTAAGTGTACACTGTAGACAGGTACGCTTGACCGACCACCAATTTATTTTCGCTGCACTGATCTACTGCTGCATGGAACCACTAATAAAAGATTTTCTTTTAATTCACTTTATCCTCCACTGCGTTAAATACAACTTGTTAAAATTTAATCAAAGGTAACTTTAATATAAAAAAGCTATATGCATCAATGTATTAACCAACATCTACACTATAAATATTTTGCTTTTTCATAAAAATGTTTTGAAAAGATGCACATTTTTAAATCCGATATTTTGTTGAATTTCGATGTTTTTTACTATACCACTGTGAGTGATACTATTGATATAAAATAATTACAAATAAAGAGAAAATATGTTTTTTTTTCAATCTAGTAGAAGCACTGATAACGATCTCGATTCAGGTTATTTTCGCGCAATCACTAATGGATCTGACACTAAAAATCGTCTCGAAATCGACAGACTTCTCTCCGCTTGTACAAGTAAAGAAAAACAAAATATTTACTCTCGATACAATTACAGGCCAATTGCGAGGGGGCCTCAACAAATAAAGGACGAGCTAAGTAATTGCTCATGAACGAGCGCGCCTTTCTCGCGATCGGACAGATCGAAGGTCCGCTCAAACGGAGAGAGAGGAGCCGAGACGCTTCGCACACGTGTACACGTACACCCGGTGTATCAATCGTCCATCTTGTTCCTCTCGTCCGGAGCAATTATCCGCGACGTCTCGTCGCCTTTGAGGCATCGACGCATCGACCTCCCCCCCTTCTCCGATTCAAATGGGGCGCCGCTTCTGTCCCATTCAATGCGAACGGCCGAGAAAACGCGCGGTTTAATTTCAATTACCGCGGCGGGCAATTCGCATGCCGGCCCGTAATTGACTTTGGCGTCGCTGAAAAAAGAAATCGATGAAAAGCGCCGGCTGTTTTGGAAGAGCGACGGTCGCGCGTGCACGCGCGGCGTACGGATCGTAAATATGAATGGGTGTGATGCGGAGTGACGCGCGGAGCGACGAATCGACGCGATTCGTGAATTTTTATTGGAGAATTACACGGGGAGACCTGTTCGGAGTAATTAACAGTGATTCTCATGCGTCGGATATATCAGGGAATAATTACTGTCGGAGGACGTGCGCATCATCGTGTATCTCGATGAATGTATTTACTCGTCGAGGATTTTGGTTGTTTGGTTAATCGATCATTCGAATTTACAGTAAACGCATCAAGTATCTATATTTTACAAACTTTGTCTATATGGTGAACTTTATAGTAGATTGCTAATTTCCACTGCATTTGATCTGAAGTCAATTGATCAAAACTGTATTAACAAGGAATATTTCCAAGTGCTATCTATGCCCTATGTAGAATAAAATTTGGCCTTATTTTTAAATTAAATAAAAAATTGAAAAATCGATTTATCGATCCCATTCCGTTGAATATTTAAAACTCCCTCCACCAGAATGACTATAATATATTTCAACACTGCAGTTTTCAGTAACTCTTTTAAAGCCATTGACACTTTTTACATTACATTCAAACGCAAAAAATCGTAATAGTCATAAATTTATGATTTATTTTACAGCACGGTCATCCCACACTGTAAACACCCACTTACACTCGTTAAACGATCTCATTTGTACTACACAATGTGACGGTAGATAATAAACCCCAGAACAAAGTCGAGCTTAATTTAAAAAAAAAGAAACCACTGATTTACAATAACAGTAAAAAAAATGTTCACCCGCAAAGTAATTCCCAAGGAGCGGCACGCGGAAAGCGATCGAGCGTAAAAGCGGCAGAGAAATACGGAAGGAGAGGAAGTCGTGTAAGAGGAGCGACAAACGGCCCGGCCGGCCGTGCGGCGATTGATCTGTCAACCCCGTCGAGGAAGCGAGTTGATCGACATGAATGAAGCATTCAAGGCCGCTTAATGGAATTCCCACGATTGTCCTTAAGGTATAATCGGCCGGCCTCTCTTCTCCCGTCTCCCGTCCGAGTCGTATATGCCGCACGCACCGCAAACACCTGTCGGCCCGCGCGCGCGCTCATAAACATGTCGCGCGCGTTCGGAAGCAAATCGGCCGATCGGCCGCGCCGCTGCTCGTTTCGCGCGCGCCGCCGCCGTCGCTCCGGCGCATCGCTTATTTCACTCTCTTTTCGCGCCTTCAATTTCCGCGCCTTGAGTGATTCACTTGATGCGCTGATTTTTCTCATGTCGTTGGAGTTCCGCCGATTTATGAACTGAGAAATAGTGTGTTTAATTTTTACAGTGAGAAATTTTTAGTGACTGGGTAGCAACAATCGCGAGATTTCGAATGAACGAGAATTTAAAGATCCAAGATTTTTTTTATAATTGGTTATAATTGTCTAATCGATGAAGCACTAGCAGCATTCTTTGTCACCTTATTATTCAGGTCTGCAGGTAGTATATATAAACCTGAGGCAGCAGATCCTTTAGAACTGCAAGGTCCAAAAAATGACTAAAATCTAATTAATGGCTATTCTCAATGACTAAAATGAATAAATAATTGATGACTAATATTATTTATTCAACAATCTTTTTAGATTACTTGTAGTTGGTTACAGTGATTTGTAATAGTTTCTTAATTCTTCGACATTGGATTTATTGATCATTATTGACTTTTAATGATTAAGAAATAATTTATTAATTTCATATTGATTAAAAAGTATTGCAAAGTCACTTGTGTAAAAGTGGATTGTGATGACATGGGAATGAATAACCCCTTGCATATATCAGGTCACAGTACGTATGAAAACAATTAAGTCCATGAAAACTGAATCAATTGGAATTTAGTGTCGATTACTATTTTCAAGAATAGATCAGATTATTTGCATTTTTTCACATTTTAAAATAAATTTGCTTTGCAAAAATAAATTATTGCAAAATGAAACAAGCGGTGTATCATTATATTCTTCATTTAGAGTCATTATTGTTTTTCAGTATAGAACGTCAAAAGTAATTATTTGAAATATCATGAATCTTTTTGCAGCTTTTTTTTTATTACTTTTATCAATGAAAAAAATCATTTTCATATTAGCAGCTCAATTTGCACTGTCAGTTTTTTTAAATAATATGCTGACAACTTCATTCGCATTAACAGAAAAAGAAGATATAATATTTTCATTTCAAATAAATATCAGTCATATTACAAATTCCATCAAAGAAAGTAAATGATTTACCAACTTTATTGAATACATTTTTATCTTCGAGCGACTGCTAAATTCATTTCTCCGCCATTGAAAGGCCGTAAGAAACCTTTCGCAAGTGACAAATTGTAAAGGACAAGTCGAACTCTTTACCCGCTCAAAGCTATTCCCCCTTTGCACCGTAAATCGCCGGCGAAAAAAAGGCAGAAGGAAGCGAGTCGCGTAATCGCTTAAATCAATGCCGCGCGCGGACCCACGGCGAGCGTCTTACAGAGGGGACACCCCGAGCCACGGCGATAAGGAACTGCGCGACGGACGAAGAACCCCGGCTGCCCCGCGCGCTTAATGAGCCTTAAATCAAGCCGGGCGCGCAGCTCCCATCCGCGGCGTTTCCTCAAAAACGCGCGGAAGGCGGACTCGCGACGAGTCGCCGACGGTGATTTACGCCGCGGGGCCCGTAAATCGCGGCGCGCGCGTCAAAGGCGCGGGAGACACCTGCGGCGCAAATACATAAATAAGCGGGCAAACGAGGCCTCCGGAGACGGTAGCGCGTAGGCGCGAGGGACGGAGGGAAAGAGGTTCGACGCGTGTTCCATATAATGGCCATTGTTTCCGCTTTATAAGAGGCGCGCGCGCGCGGGGTACGAGGGAGGAGCTGCCGCGGGAGATCCGCGGCTGACGGTCGCAAAAACGAGGCGAGCGCACGCGCGAGAGCCGACTCGGACACGCGACCCGCTCGCGAGCTGCCTCTTTCCCGCTTCCACGCGGCCGGCCGCTCGGGCGGCGGGGAAGACCACCGGGGATTCGCGAATCGCGGATCGTGATGCTGACAGTTTTTTGCCGGTTTTGCTTTCGTTTGCCTCGTATTTTGTATATTTTACACTTATTAGGAGAGATTCAGAACTTCGGATCGCAGATTTTATTCAAGTGGTACAGGTTGTACTTTCTTAGGAATATAAATGAAAAAAAGTCGAAATTTTAAATCCGATAATTGATCAATAGTTTTTTGACCCAGCAGATATAACAGTATGTTAAATTCGTTTAATCATGCACTGAATAAAATTCTAATAAAAATTACTACTTTGCCTAGAAAAGTGGTTCTAGTCTGACATTGTGACAAAAAATTACTGTACGGTATAGTAAAATTTTCTATAATTATAGTAGATTTTGCTGGATACTATTGTAAATTTTACTAGAGGGAATGATATTGTTTCTCCAAAATATCAGGCTATGGCCACTTTCTTATACAGTATTGTTATTTTTTCTACAATTTTTTTCTCGGTATGCTATTACAAATGTCGTTACAAATCTCCCTAATTTAGGTATTAAATTCTGCCAAATGCTATGAAAAGTTGACAAGAGAATCTACAAAAAAATGTCAGTCTGTATATTTGGATATAACAATATCGAAAGATCGACCACCAAAATCGAAGATCGGAAATTCTAATGCATATTATGCATATTTCAAATTCTAGCAAAGAAAGTAAATTTCGTTTAGCCATCCTGAAATATATAGTAGTTTAGAAATCCTGATTAAAAAGTCTAAACAATAGTATATTATGCAACTAGTGCGAAAAGCAGGTGATTCGCGCACAAGTCGTATTTGTTGCCCGAGCGCAATGAAAACTTTTTTCGTATTTTCCTATACACAATAGAGACCACCGATGATATAACTATTCGCAAAAAGGAAATAAATTCAGCTCCACTGGAAAACACTTTAGGACGATCTTTGTGCAAACAGGGAATGCTCGCTACTATTTGCGTGAATTCCGATAAGATTTCACGGTATCGCGCTCGAGCGAACGACAGCTTGGCGAAATTTACAACCGCTGGATGCTCGCACCTACGAAACGCACAATCGCTCATCTCCGCGCGGCGATCATTAAGGCGGACGCGAGGAATTCCCTCGGCTTCCACGAGCCACATATAATTGATGAACTCCCGCGCGCGCGGCTCGCGTCCACGTTTCTCGCGATCGAGTGAAAGCAAGCCTCGCGAAAATGCGTTTCAGGTGTCCCGCGGGAGGAATGCCAAACTCGTGGATACGATCGAATATGAGCCATCGGTGAAATTGATAAAAGGCGCGTCGATAAAGTTACTTGACGGAGTGAAAAGATAGTAAAAACCGCTGCCAATTGATTGGCTGTTAGCTTCCTCAATCTTTATTTCACACTATTTCTTCTTCTCAATTTACAATTTTATTTGTTTAAAGATAATTTTTTTGTATTTTGTAATTTTATGTTATTAAGTACCCTCTAAATTTAATTCAGTGATAAGTCCGCAACTGGTCCGAAAAAAGTGTATACACACTGCAAAATAAGTGAATACAGTGACGAATAGTCACTAATTTTGCAGTGTATATACACTTTTTTCGGATCATCACTGAATAAAATTTAGAGAGTAAGTACCGTTTAAATGTAGCGCTTTATTTTGTAGAATACTAGAAAAATCGAAGATATTTAAATCATTTTGAATTATGGCGCCATTGGATCGGACATTAAGTCATTAATCGATAAAATCCTTTCTTAAAATGCTTCACATTTTGTCACCTTTTTTTAAGAGAAGATGAAGACTATACTAAAACAATCTTTAATGATTTTAGCAAATCTCTTAATTTTATATACATTTATACACGCGCGCATACACGTGTATAACACAAAAATAATGATTTTTCGACTTAAAAAATTTAAACCAAGTTTCCATCGTATTACCTCCAAACTCTACAGCAATATTTCCTCTTTGAGGAAGCAATAGCATAGATGCATTTCAAAGAACGCAGGCTGCGTGTTGTTTATATTGAACAATTTGTCGACTGGCTATTTTCGCGATCGACTGATTTTCACAGTACCGCAGGTGTGTGTGTTCAACAGCGACGTTATCGCGGTTCATCGGTGTAACCTTCTATTCCACTTACAATTAACCTCTAGCGCGATTGATTAATCGCGCTCGATTAGAATCATAATAAAACAGCAACACCTGATACGCGGCCGTTACCGCGGCCATTAATACCTCGGATATATTTCGCAAAGCAATCAAAATCGGAAAATCCCGGCGAGATAGATTCGCGGCACCGGCCGATTATTGCGGATTAAATCGCGGCCTTTATTGAGCCCACGTACGGGACCGGCCCACTTGTGTGTACCGCACGCACCTCGCGACTTATTTTTCGCGCGGAATCGAGAGGCATAAATTCACCTTCGGGACGCTCCCTCCTTTCTGTCAGGGATCGCAGACAATAATTATTGTCGGGAAAAAGAGACGAGCGAGACTCGGCGCTCGCAGGTGTGAACGAGAGGCAGGCGCGTGCGCGGCCCATTGCAAAACGCACGAGAGCCGGGAGAGTATAATGGGGAAATTGAAAATTTAAAACGAGCTATTTTCCGCGTGATTTAACAGCTACTTTTCAGCGGGCCCATTGTAGGGGAGTCAATAAACATCGGTGAAAGCGGACGACGCGGGATTATTGTTAAAATTTAAACAAGTTTTTCGAAGTGGTTTGTGTTTACTTGTTTTAGAATTAACGATATCTATACCTATGGTCGATATCAAAAGTTAATGGTTATTATTATTTATTTCGAAACTTTTTGTTTCGTGGATAAAAAATTAAAGCTTGCTTATAATGTATGATAAAAATTGAATAAATATCAATAAGGGAGTGTCTATTCGCACAATATTCACGTAAAATACGTGGATTTATACGGGAATATAAAACATAAAATCTACAAAAATCAGCATAAATCCACGTATAAAAACATACGTAAAGAAAACATTTCCTTCTGTCTATGCAATTCAGATAATATATGATTTATATTGTTTATTTTAATCTTTTACATTCAATTATTAAATAAAAACAATAAAAAGTAATCGTTTTAAAATGAAACCAGCAAATTTTATAAGAAAAACTTTTGATATCGACTGAATAATTAAAATTTAAAATAAATAATTAACTATACTTATGTAATGTGCACATTTTGTTCAACCCCTTTTCACTTTTGTAAAATTAATACAATTACTATGACGCGTTGATTGATGATAAATCACAATATTTGTTAAGACATCCTTTATTACTTGATTGCACGCTTACTTTGATCAAGCGTCTAATTACTGTCACAAATTCTGAAGTGTCTGAGTATACCGTGCAGGCGCAAGCATCATGACTAAACACATCCTGTATAATTATATTCAATATGCCTAAAAAACTTCTCCGAAACGGTATTTAACATACCGCACTCGTAATTTAACAATAAACTAATTTAACAATAATAATGTACATCATAATTTTTTTTGAATAAACAAAAAGATAAAAGTTTTTTCAAACTAAAATAGCAAGGTATAAATAAAAATAAAAAATTTTGAATATTCCCAGTTTATTAATTACCAATTACTCAATGAAACTTCGCAATAACGCGCAAGCGACAACATAAATCTTGCAAAACTCCGCAAAAGCGGAGAAAGGATATGGCCCTGCAGTCACGCTCGGGAGAGAGTATCACAATGAACTCACGCGGTTGATAAAAAGACGAATCTTCAACCGAGGTATCGGCTTGCGCGAGGACCAGCACAGCAGGCCGCGCGTATCTGCTCCGATCGGAGGTGCCGGACGCTTATTTTTTTTCTCTCGCTTCTCGCTACTCGATAGCGCGCATTTAGCCGATTAATTTAATTTATCGATTGATTTACGAAAAAAATTGTGGAATATTTCAGTAAATTTCGCATCGACTTAAATAATGTGTAGCTGAACACGCTAGTGTTCATCCGCTAGAAAGCAAAGACAGCCTTTTTTCATCGTAGTTAAATTTGTCAAATGTGTTGCTGAAATAAAAACGGTTTCTAGTGCCTTTTCAGGAGCTGAAAAATATAGTGGTTTCTTAGCACCCAGTGTGTTAGCTTTTTTTTAATTAATTTAAGTACCCATAAATGACTAAACTGACGTAAAATTTTTTTTCTACCTATCACTTTACTCCCACAACCCACCGTTTCGGGACCGCGATATCTGGTTTTCGCCACGTGGATCCGCCACAGCTGTAGTGCTTTTTTTCTCTTGCCAATGGGGTGGGTGCGCGTGGAATGTGCGCGAGAGATTTTGCTCACTCGGAATGCGCGCTTTGGAGTCTGAAAAATGCAGCCGCGATGGAGACGTTATGCTTTGCGACTTTTTGTTCGCTGACTCTTGACATAAAGTGATTTATATTTTGTATTCAGAAAAATTAGAAAGAGCGTAATTGAAAAATTTTCAAATGAAAGTGCGATGTTGCACAATTACTAACGTTTATAATTCTGTACGTGAGAAAAATTTAGTTAATTAAAGTTATTTTTAGATTCTCGAGTGCTGAGCAAAGTATGAAAATATTGAATCGTCACTATCGAAAGTAATAAGTTTGCTTAAAAGAAAAATTGGATTTAATCACTTAATTAATTAAAGGAGCTACGTTTAAAATTTTGCGAACGAAATCTTTTTGAGAAAATATAACAAATCATATATTGTTGAAATTAATAAATATTCAAGGAGGCGATACAAATTTTAGTTTTTAAAAAACTATTTAAAAGTATTTTAATAAAAATAACTTACACCTTGAATTTCTAAATTTATTAAGTTTGTATTATTGTAGATTACGCACAAAGTTTCATAACTTATAAAATATGAATATTGCCTCGACGGATGGTTAGATGGCCTTATTAATGATGCTGAAGATTGTAATGTCGGAAAATATGACTTACATAATAGATTGAATTAAATGATACGGCACTAAAAGTAAAGTTTCAAGTGAATAAATATTTATTAGAAAGCTCATTTTATTGAAAAATTCGTCATTTCATGTCATAATAAATCGCTTCGCAGAACCTAATCAATTTCAGCATCATCAGTCAACTTCGCGCAGTTCCCTCATCAATGTCTAATAAATTGATAATTTTTCTAAATAGAAAAAGAAACAGCAAACGTGCCATTTCAATAATTAATTTCAATGTCTAATAAATTGATAATTTGATAAAAAAGAAAAACAAGCATGTCATTTGAATAATTATTTCACGATGATCACACATTAATAAAATAATATTCATGCTAAATAAACAGTCAATAGACTTTAGAGACAAATTTTAATCGACTATGAAATGAAATTAGTTAAATTTCACTCCACAGTATAGAGTAAGATTTGATTATAAAATCGGTTTGTTCTTCAATTTGAATGAAATGTCAGCTTATTTGATTTAAGGCTTAGTTGGAGAAAAGTTTTGTTGAAATATTTAGTATAAATCTAGAAAAAAACACTTTTAGTAAATGGAGTCACAGACTAGCCAAACGAATATAGTTGTAAGATTTACTTGCAAAAAATTGCTGGAGGAAAAACTTACTAAACTCGTAGTAAAAATCACAATACTGGTTGTAATTTTTATTATAAGTAAAAATTATTATTTACTACAACTTATAGTAAAAATAATAGTATACTACTCGCCAGTATCGTAATTTTTATTTTCATGATGTACAAGAGTGGAAAATTAAAAAAATTACTCTTTATTAGAAAAAAATGAAGTTCGATTGATTCAATTTTCACTAGAATCGAGTCGTTTTTCACTTCTTCCACATTTTGAAAGTAAACTAAGTCTGATAACTTTTTTCCTTTAGTTATCATCTGTGACTATCTATAGTCTTTAGTCTCTACAGACTATAGCCGTAGTCTAATGATTTAGTACATTACGATACAAGTGCGGTAATAGTATATTTCGATACAAGTGCGTAAAAGTTGCAATCAATTTACGCACAAGTACCGAACGATATTTTATGCAACGACGGCGGAAAATGCCGTTTTAGCACGCGCAAGAGTTGCATAAAGTAGATTTTCGTCTCGTGTACAGTATTTTTGCTACGATGTGTGGAAAGCTCGATTTTGAGCGCACGTATTTTGTTGAGCGTGCGGAAAAACGGGCTTTTCGCACGGAGTGGCGAAAAAATTATTGTAAATTTCCACATTTATGCAAAATTTCCCAATAAATTTTCCCTCCACGCTTTAATCACTTTAAAACGTCTCACAAAAAAATAACCGGTTAACTCAAAGCACCGTCACTAGCGAACTCACCGCGAACTCGCGCGAGCGCCGCGGCGGTCCCAAAAGCGAGCATCGCGAAGCGCAAAAGTTTTCGATATCGCCGCCGAGGTACAATGGCCCGGTGGAAGTATGCGCGGCGTATCGGATCCGCGCGGCCGCGCGAAAGGGAGCCGAGCCATTGTCTCGCCTGCGGGCGCACACGGCGCGTATATCGCGCGGAGCCGCAAAACGAGACGCGAGCGATAATCGCGCCGAGGCCGTCGCCGGAGAGCCTCGCGAATGCCGACGACACAATGCGTCATTGGCGCGCTTGTAACAAATTAATTCGACTGTTTGTAAACTCCCGGCGGATCGGCGAGCTGTAGACCCTCCCGTTTCCCGGGGTCGCGCGCTTTTCCGCGCAGCTGCCCGTCGGCGCGCGGCTAATGACGGGGTTCGGTTTCGAAAGAAAGCGACGATTTCCATTTTTATTGCGGCAATCGTCAGCCCCGAAAATGGTAATCCGGGGCCGGGGCGATTTTATCGGGCCTGACAAGTCGTTTCTGTTCACACTTCAAAAAAATCTTGCATACGCTCGCCGGCCTTATCGGGGCCTTCGATCGTTCGCCATCAGCGCATCTTCGCCTCACGAAAATGGTAATTACGCGAGCCAAAGTGGAAAATCATTTTCAGCACTCGTCGGTTGTACGCGTTTTTATCGTTTTCTACGCTTCGTAGTATCTTTAATTGCGCGGCAGTTTGGGGGATACTCACGAGAAACGTAACGCCGCTCTTTTTCTGAAGGTACATTAAACGTTTAATAAAAAAATTCATGAATTTCAGTGAATGGACGAAATGTAGTTCAGCGAGAGGCGATTTGTGAAAGCTCGTATGAGAGGAGGTATTAATAAGCGACCGGGAATAATTTTTTAATTAAACATTACCGAACGATGAGTAATTCGCGTATCACTCATCGAAGAGAGAACGCATCGATCGTCGCGCCGAGGCGATTGTCGCGTAAGCATTTATAATGCACCAGACGGAGGCATGAAAACGTCGCATTTTATTTAAATAATAATCTTCGCCGACCGTACACACCCTTACCTTCGCATCGCGAGAATTTATCGATATTAACGGTTAAGAACTCGCTTGTAGATTACTAATTATATTATAACTACTGTATTGAAATTTAAATTTATTTTAGTATCATAAAATTAGCATTTGCAAATATAATAAAGTTTGAGATTCCAAGTATTTTTTTTATCCCGCTGCTTTAGTTTGAAGTTTGATAGAGTATTAATGTATATAACAGTTTTTAAGAAGAATAAAACGGTACTAGTCTTTTCCTTTGTTCTCTAATCTGGATACCGACGGCAAAAAGTCGCCCACAAGATCATTACCTATATATGTATACATGAAGGTGTATTGTGTAGTTTTTTTGTAGTTTAGTAATCTTGGCATAAAGTGACCAATTTGTGTAAAACACTGATATATACGTTATTCATAAAATTTGCAATTTCTACAATATTTATATTAAAATTGTAAAAGAGCTGCAGTTTTTAGTTGTTTTAAAAAATAAAAGAGGACGAAAAACTACTAAAAATTACGATTTTCTGAAAAATAGTTTAAAGTTTCTTGAAAAATTGACTAAAAATTTTACGATAATAATTTGTTAAAAAATTTCTACAGTTTCTACTGTTACACTTTACAAACAACTATTAGAATAATTTGTTCAATCATGGCCGTCGCCAAGCACATTAAAATGCACTACAGGTAATTTAAGCCTTTTTTCTCAGTGCACCAAGCCGTACATCAACGATACCATCACAACACATTAAAATTTTTGCAAAAATCGACTGCAATTTTTCAACCTCAATTCTTCAAACTCCTCGGTAATAATCAATTCTCGCGGTCTAAAAAAACCGAGTGACCTCTGTAAAAAAAAAAGGTCGAAACCCTTCCGCGCGACAAAAGTGAAGCGCCGGCTCGCCGAGCGAGAGGTGCATACGCAATCGGGCTCGCTCGCCCGCTCCCTCTTGCGCGCTCGTAATTTAACGGGTCCCTGATTAAACTTGTAAATCCGAGGAGCGCCGGAGCGCGCTGCGCTCAGCTTGGCGGCGAGCGGAAGTGACGACCCGCCGGGGCCCGCCGCTCACCTTTGCACTACTAACGCGCGCGAGCGCGCGACGCTCCGCCGACTCCGCGCGCGCAGCGCCGCGGCGTGCCTAGCCCTCCCGAACCGAGGGGATTTACATTTTTCTCCGGCGACCCTCCTGCTCTTGCCTTCCTTTTCGGCGGCGAGCCCCGCGGAATGCGCCGCGAGGTGAAAAAGTCTTTTGTCCAGATTTTCTGGTGGGAAGCAATCTTTTTGTGTTTTCCTTCGAATTAATTGCCGCCGCGGGGAAACACTGTATTATCGGGAATTCGAGCCGATTTCAAACGCAAATGTCTTTGTTTTCGCGGCGGGGCGAAAAATCTTTATGCAATTTTTCGGGTAATTATCGAATCGAGTCTTTTCTTGAACTTTTCATCCGAATTGTCGATGACAGGTTTTTGTTTATTTTTGCACCGACCCAGGTGCACTTAACTTAATTAATGTATTTATTGGCGTGAGTAGTGGGAATTTTATTTTATTTTATCCTGATTTGATATAAATTTTGTGGAAATTTGACACGAATTTTATTTATATCTAATTGTTATCTAGTTATTTTAGATAAGTGATGACGCTATTTCTAATATTGATGTATTATTTATATGATACTTTGACTAATATCAACAATGCTACTAGTTTTTAACCCATACTTTAATATCACGAAATTTGCTTTATTTTATTGTCTACATATAGTGATTATTCTTTTTTTTTTAGCTAATTGCAAAGATTTTGAAAATGTTATAATCACGATTTATTTTACATTAAAATGTATAAAAAGTCAAAACTAAACTTTATCAACATTTAATTTTTGATAAATAAACGTGCACATTAAATTAACATTTATTGTTTAAGAAATTAAAGAAATTTTATTAGAAAAATCCGCGATTTTTAATTAAAATGTCAAGGGTAATAAATAAGACAATAAAAAGTAATTACACAATTTATATTGAAATTCATTGTGGAGACAAGACACGTCAGCTGTGGGTGCAGAATAAAAATGTTTAAAAAAAAAACGAGAGCAGAAGAAAGACAAGGACGGCGACGACGATGAGGTTGAGAAGCGAAGGACTCGAGTCGGAACGAAATGGTTTTCAAGAGGAGTATAAATGAGTCTACGGAAAACCATTAGACGCCAACTTCCGCTCGGCGAACGAGGCGGTTTTAAATTTCAATGATTTTTAACTTGATAATTATTCGCCGCCAAGGAATTCCTTATGCGATGTGACTGCTGCAGTCGCCTCGGAATTTTCAAGCTTATCGCGGAAAAATCACCGCGGCGCGCTGCGTTTAACGTCATTAACGCTGCTTTATTTATCGCCCGCTCAATCGAATATTGCCATTATCGCGCGAACAAAACATTTAACAACTATGCTTGCGCCTCGATCGACTTTTCTTTTTGCATCTCGGCCTTGCTGAAAATTCATCAAAATGTGCGCTTATGGTCAAAATTAAATCAATCGATCGTTTTTTTATAGATTGTTGTATTTTATCGCGCGATCAAATCTAAACGTCGCTTCTAATGCCGGAAGTAGTGTACGTTGTGGTAAATTCGATTTTATACTTCTAAAAGATTAGTAATTATAATCAACACACATGATAAATAAAAGTATGATCTTAAGTTGGTTAAGTGAAGTCCCTGCAAACGAATTACTCACGTCTAAATAATTTTGTTATTAATGGATAAAAATAAACGATTGAAAAAATAAAAAAAAAATATTACCAAATTTTGAGTGATGCCGAAATTACAAGTTTAATTAAAATAGCCCACAATCATAATTCACCCATAAAAATCGTACCCGTAAATATTTTCAAATCCACAGACTTGTTCCACTATTACATTATTTCCATGTAATTTTTGGGGATATTGTAAATTTTACAAAACAATTCTCTACATAATACATATGCCTTTTTTATGTTTATTTCATTACAACACGGACAGACTTTTCTAGTAAAAATTACGGGTAAACGTGGGACAGTTTGCCTGGATGCAAGTATTTATGATTTTCTCAATAAGTAATGCAGCGCCATCTGTGAATTAGTACGACACGGCGCGGGTAAATTTTACCGAACGTTCGGTAAAATTTGCTGTGCGGTCGTACGGTCCCACGATTACGCGGATTGTTCGGTAAATTTTACTAGAAAAGTCTATCCGTGAACATACAAAAACCCTTGAAAGCTTACCCCGTGACATTGACCTGATAAATATTAATTTTATAAATAAATCAACATTAATGGATATTTAAAGTACTCCTGTCTCCCACTCGATTGTGTCACTACAAATATTCACCGAAACGTGATCCAAGCATTAAAATTAATATAATTTCTGTCTTCAAGGAGATCCATTTTTTCTTCTCCACCAAAAAAAAAACCAACCGTGAGAATAAAGCTCAGCTAGCCAAGAATTAGGCCTAATTACTTGTCCAAGCTGGTCCGAGGTTTCCGCCGGGCGATTAAAAACGCGGGCGAACGCCTCCTCGCTGAAAAATCGAGTCGCGGTTTCTCACATCGGCGCCCATTGTCTCGCTCTCTCTGTCGGACGACTCGTCTCGACGCGGCGTTACCAATTCGGCGCGGCCGATAAATCACCGTCATTGTTCGCCCTCCCCGCTCGCGGAATCTCGAAAATATGCCGCGGTTTATTTAAAACAATATCATGCGCGCGCGAGGGCCATAAATTACGCGCCGCGGCATTTCGAGCGCTTTATTAAGAATGTAGAAAGCTCGAGGTGTAGGTGAGACCCCCTCTATCTCCCGTTGTGGACTATATTTCTTCTTGATTTGTTATTATTCCTTATTAGAGCGAGTCGCGCGACTAATAACTGATTATAAACTAATTGGGAGATAAATCATGCGAGAAAGTCCCATTGAAATTTTCGTTGCCTCGACCAATTTATCGAGGGGGGGAAGGGGGAGCGTTGCTGCCTTATAGCAACGAGCGACGCTCGCGTGGATGCATTGCGTTTTAATGGCGCTGACGTTAATTAAAGAAAAATTTTGGGAGATTGGTTCGTTGGGTGCACGACTGTACGTTATGCGCAGCGCGGATGCAAATTACTTGGTTGCTGCGTACTTCGTTATTAAGCCGACAATTAAATGTTAAAGAAAGTTTCGGATTTTAATTGTGAAATTGAGTTTACGCTAAATTAGTGCAGATACTTCTTATTGTTAAAAATAAATGAAAGGAAATTCTCAGATTTTCATAATGGGTTACGAGTTGGAAAAAGGAAAAGCACTGCTATTTAAATTAAGTAATAGTTGCATTATTCTAGTAGCGCATTTGTAATCATTTATTGATTTATATGAGAATCTTAAAAAAACAGGTGAAAACATTTCTACAGGAAAAGAAACGAATGGTCAATTATTTGGTAATTTGAGTATAAAGTACATTCCCATTTATTGCGTGGAAAAATAAGTGTACTAATCTAGTAAGCACTGAACACACTTAGTTACTAGCTACTACTAAAACAATGCGTCTTTTTACCTAAATGTCATCAATACATATCACAACCTGCACTAAAATAAAAATTATTTATTTTTCAAATTTGCTAACCGAATTGTTTTCTTGATTTAAGTATATATTTAAATTAAATCTTCTATTGCTTCAAAGATTCATGTTTGATTTAAAAAAATAATCATTTTATTAGAAAAGGATGAAAATTTGGGAGAATAAATTACGTTGAAAGTATAGGAGATGTTTTCATTTGTGTAAACATAGATTTCCATAATTCAGTTCATTTTGTTACGTTAATAAATGTTAATCAATTCCAAAATTGAAGTTATGTTAAGTGTTCGAAGTTGATAATCAACGATGAAGATTTGGTACGTTTTACACATTTTAGTGCAGACAATCGATCAGCTGTTTTGATTATGGAATTAATTTAATTAATTGACAATTCTCTTAAATTGTTTACGTACGTCGACAGTATCAGAATCACGGAAATTTTAAAATTTATAATTTTAGCTTCTTTCATTATTATTTACAAGAAAATATCCCACGGTTAATGATTTTAAGCTTTTCCAATTTTCTTTTAAAGCAGCTGATAATATTACGAAATCATTAGAAACATAAATCATTTCTATGTTTAATGATTAACCAAGCCAAACAACAGATACTCTTTTCTTCCTTAAATCCCATCGCGCGTCCCATCACAGTTTCAACATAATCTGAGATCGTGAGTCCTGCTTCTCTTCCAGTTAGTAAAGAAAACACTTAACACGCAACAATTACACGCAATAATTTTTCGAAAACAATAAAAAATGTTTCTCAATTTATTTCTTTACAATAAATTGCAAAGATCTTGTTGAGACACACCGCGACTAAGGAAACACGGAGAAGTACACCGAATCGGGCTGAAAAAAAACCGGCGGCGGCCAGTGCCGGCCGATAAATCATTTGGTCCGCGGGAGCAGCGACTGCGGCATTTCGCAGAAGTATACGCGAGAGGGTTACAACGGCCGGCGAAAAAGGAGGCGGCTGCCCCCGCGCTAGCGCCGCGCGCGCGCGCGGATCGCCCGGCCTCATCAATCATTCGAGTCACGAAAATCGTGACTCGCCGCCGATGTTCGACACGATCCGCCGCGACTTCCGGTGCCGCCGCCGGCGCGGCGATCCTCCGCCGGGGCTCAAAGTGCGACGCGCCGCGAGTCCGCGTCGCCGAGCGAAAAACGACCGCGATGCGCGCGCGCGCAGTTTACGGCTGGAACGCAGAAAAGTTTATGCGCGCCGCCGTCGCTTCGTGGAATTATCGGCGATGTTATGCGGACTCGCCGGCGACTATTATCGTCTCTGTTTGAAAAGCGAGTCGCGCGGATTGCAATTGGAATCGATATCGACGCGCGCGACGTCTAGCCGTCGCGCGATCTCCAGCCAGGCCGGTGGGTAATTGAGCGCGGTATAAAAATTGACTGAGCGATACTTTTTTTTTAAGCGGAAGCTTCTACTGCAGTGCTGAAATGAGAAGTTTATTCAGTCGGAGGAAAAACTTGAGGGAATTTTAAATTTGAAGGAACGACTTGTCGAAATTTTGGGGTAGCCCTGATTATAGACTATCTTGTGGTTGTTATAAGTACAATGTCACACGTTTGCAGCACAGTTTTCTTATGCACCGAGAAAAATAGGTTAATAAAAATTTCTATTGTTCTATTAAAAGGGCGACCTACTCGACCTAGTAGCCATTTTTACTAAAATAATAGCAAATTTTACTAAACTTTTGTAATTTTTATACAAGATTTAGTAAAATTTGATATTATTTTAGTAAAAATTACTTTTATTTTAGTAAAAATGACTACTAGGTCGAGTAGATCGCCCTTTTAATAGAAAAATAGTAATTTTTATTAACCTATTTTTCTCAGTGTGTCAAAATGTGAAGAAAGTCAAAATGTTATAGTTATAAGGCTCGCAATTTTCGACACAGAAGGTCGCTAAAATTATTATTCCCTGAAACTTCGCTTTTCATGATTCGTTGATAGCTCGGTTCTCATACAGTTTCCATCAAAAAAGCAAACCAAAGCTTAAAAAGACTGTACGGCAGGTTATAATTGGTATAGTAGTATCTCCTTTCACTCAGTTCAATTTAGTTGTGACATTTGATTACAATGATTACAATTCAATAGTTTTTTTTTCAACGATTTTTTTTTATAATCCGTGATAATCTTTTAAATGGTGAAGCACTAGTAGCTTTCTTCAGGACCACCTTATGGATGCTTACTTAAAACTGAAGCAGCAGACCCGTTAGTGGGAAAAATATCAGACACAGAGTTCACCTGCTGGTAAATGTAGTAGACAATTTTACAAGTGTGTAATGGTGGACACAGTGACACCAAGGCATGATTACTTTTTAATTTAAATGAGTTCTTGTTGATTGAAATGTACATTATGTAAATAACTCAAACGCTCAATGAATGTTTAATGACACTCATTTGTGTCTTAGAACCTACACTTCATATTTTGGCTTAAAATTTCAACAAAATCCGTAACCCGAACACGTGAGACTCTCCTTGTAAGTTTTGCTAATAAAACGAAATATCCTTTTACAAACAAATTACGTAACTATGTAAGCTATTTTAATACAGGACTAACGATTGAATGAATTAATAAAAATTATAAATTCGTAATCTAATATTAACCTCAGATAGCTGAGTGAGCACTGAGTTTCACGAGATAATTGATTTTTTTATTACCTACATTGCTTTTTTACAAATCACACTGTTTTTTTAAATTTAACCTTCAAAGCAGGTGAACCAATAAATAACGAATCGAAATTACATCATCGCATCCTTAAACACCAATTATATAAACTGAATTATTAAAATACAATAAAAAAGAATTATTTTCTTCAATAAACAAAAAATTCTCTACTCTTTGTACAATCGTCGAAACACCAATTAAGCCCCGCTTCGCGGACGCGCTTAGACTGCGTTAACACTTCTAATGGAAAACTGTCACCGCGATTCGTAATTACGTAGGCGATAAAATCGGCAAAATTACCCGTCGCTCCTGCGTATACAAAGTGTTCGGCGGCGCTTCGCGAGCTGTCGCGCGCCTCGGCCGCCAGATTCACACGATTAAGAATACCGTAACGCCGGGGGAAAACGGAGGAAGCCTCCCCGCTCGCGTCCGCCCGTAATCGCCTACGCCGCGGTGAGAAAGTCTCCGAAGCGCGCGGGCGACTTCCCGAAAAATGTGGGGCATCCTCTCCCGTGTAAACAGAAAAAGCATCGCGCGGACGCGGCGATTTACGCGCGCGAGGGGCCTTGCGGCGCTCGACGTATCCGCGTGTGTATGTGTGTGTGGTTAAGTGCGCGTAGCGACGGCGAGGCGCGCACGTGTGGAGCCGAGCGTGACCGACGCCGCGACTGCGTCTCCGTAAACGTAACGCTTTTCACGCCCACCTCGTTTTTTGTTTCGTGGCCTCCGCTGCTTTTTCCGCCTGCGGTTTTGTTCCCCCCCGGCTCCTTGAAATTTATACGCGCTGAAATTCGAGAATGTTTGCGCAAATCCGAAAATCTCCGAGCTTTCGGACGCTTTGCCCCCACCTCGCGGCGCGCCGCTCATTATGTAATTCACGATGAATTGCAACGATCGGCTACTTTATTGAATTGCTGGTGCTTTTCCACCGATTTAAGATAGTTAGGTGTTCGCTAACAACTTTCCAGTCGATGAAGTGGGCATCATAAATACTAGCGAACTGTGTGGTTTGAGTATTTAAAATCAATCTTGTGAAAAATAAATGGAATTCAAATTACGGAAAATGTTAAAAATAATCACTAATTGTAATTAATCTTTTATTTAATGGCTATACTTATTGGGAATGTTACTTTAATCATCAAACAATACACTGAAAAAAAAAGATTAGTAATTTCAACTAAATATTTCTTTAAGGAGTTCCAATAAAATAATTTATTTGATAAATTTTTTTTTTTAAATACTAAATATTTTAGATTCAAAAAAATGGATAGTTGATTCAAACAAATTATTTAATTGAAACTCCTTAAAGAAATATATTAGATTAAAATTACTAAATTGTTTTATCAGTGTATTAATATTTACTTGTAGAACACAATAGTCAAATTTATTTCTACCTTGTATTCGACAAGAAAGATTTTAAAAAGTAATAATTATAATAAATATATATTATAATTATCATATATATTTCATTTGTCATATTCTCTTTGATTTTTGTAGAATATAATATAATTTTTGGACATATTGATTTTTACCGTCTTTGCAAACATTCAATACCCTTGTGACAAAATTTTATAAAGTTTTTATAAAACGTGTTTTATAAAAAAAAGATCATATAAGTTTTACAAGTTTCTAAAAAATGTATTTTTTAACATTAGAATTTAAAAAACTTTATAAGAAAATAGTTATTTATGCTTCACGAGCATAAGGTTTCCGCCCTCCAATATTTTAAAATTTTATAAAATTGCATCTGAAAAATATGATTTATAAATTTACAAAAACTTTGCACAATTTGTTCACGAGAGTAACTACCTTAACAGAATGCATTCCTCGATTCTAAACAAGTGCGAAGCAGACACGTTTCATTGCGATTGGTCCCAGGTATTAATACGCCGGATATTATCGCTCGAGGACATTCAAACAAGATGTTGTCAATAACGAGCGCAAATTGAACGGCGTGTATTTTAAAGATCTAACAAAGTGCGCTAACGACAGAGTAATCAGCGGCGTTGATAATGCAAGTCCTGTGTCGGCTGCACGCTTCGTTTGCGCGAAAACTCTAGAAAATTATGAAACGCCAAAAGGGGGTTTAATTGCGCTTGTAACTTTACGGTTTTTAAATACGAATGTCTATGAGATCGACGCGGCGCATGGAAACGCCGTGCGTGCCAATTAAAAGAAATTTTACGTATCGCGAATCGATAAGAATCTTATGAGGTGCATACATTAGACAAGCCGCGGACTGTTAAGCGAGTGTAGTTTTGCGTTCGGACTGAGGAAAAAAGTTTACCGCGGCGATACATTTAATTAAAGAGCTCGGATTCGTTTACAAGATCAAATTTTTTCGATTAGATTAAGTGGTATAATGAAATTATACAAAGGGTTATTATTGTATTAACGTAATAATCATTGTTTCGAAGACTTCAAATCGTCGTTCCTAACGAAGAAAAGCACATTTCAAAAAAGGCTTATTTTAATTTGTCAATTTCAAGGCACTGGAG